>JAJOOR010003052.1:0-115543 GCA_036250505.1 Solanum acaule
TTCATCTTTTTGGTGGGCCTCAATGTACAATTTCTATAGCTTTTAGTCCAACTCTTTAGTGCAATGTTGGTCCTCCCAAACTCCCATTTCTAAATAGGAGTAATAAAATAAAAAAAAGAGAGAATTGGAATAGTGAAGGCATTGAAAATTGTAGGGAATTATTTGTATCTAAAATATTGAAACACATGCAATCCACATGTTGATTCAACAATAAAGTAGGCCAAACATATATAGTACAATTCATGATCCCTTTTGTACAATTTAATAGTGTAGTGTTGGTACACCTCAACTCTCACTTCTAATAAGTAGTAATATATATGATCTCTCTCACAAAGTTCAAAAGAATATATTGCATTTTTTTCATTAAGAGGTATATGTAATCCTTCTCACACGCGATGAATTTAAATTTATAGCCTTGATGATAAATTTTATTGTTTTCACTTAGTTTCTTATTAGTGTGCTGGCAAATAAAATCTATGCAGATACCAAGAGTAATTAAATATTTCGCACTTAATTTACCTTTTGGGTGAGTTGAACACCGCATAACATCCCGTCTTACCATCCAAATAGGTACAATTTGAAATTTGTTCATTAATAAATGGCCTAATATATCCCTCAACTTTTCCATTTGGAGATGATATGCCCCTCATTATAAAAGTGGCTCATATATACCATTACTGTTATACAGATGACTTACATATACCCCTACCGTTATAAATTGAGCTCACATATGCCCTTCATTTATCGGAGTGAAAAATTACTTTTAAATTTATATTTTTGATTTTTTAAATTTTTAAAAAAATCATGTAGGGCTTTAGGGGTATATACGATCCTTCTAGAGAAGTTCAAAGTATAATATTTTTCACACATAAATTATTTTTTGACATCTTTCATTATCATTATTTGAGTTTCTTATTCTTATTTTGTTTTTTAATGTAAAGAAGAAAAAAAAACTAAGACTAACTTGTTTGTGGCTATATTATAATTTAAAACTATTTTTTCGGCTATATTGTAATTTAGTTTTGGTATTTGAAAAAAAATTGGGTTTTCTATAATAGATTTTACAAGAAAATTAGTTAAACATAAATAAATTTGACCATCAAAATAATAAAATTTAAATTAGGCATTAAAACAAGAAAAGTAAAGAAAATATGTGTGAGGAGGATTCATGTCACGCCCGAACCTACACCCTCGAGGTAACTGACACTCGAAAATCATTGTTGGTTCCCAAGCGATGGTCTGGCTCATTACTCAATGAAAGACTTACTCAAGCAAAATGAAAACTCACGATGCAAAAATAACTTTTAAAAAAAACTTAATTTAAACTCAACTTCAATAATGGTCTGAAAATAATTGAATAAGTATTAGTTAAATGTCTCACAAACTCAAAACATTATAACAACAAAGGAAATAATGATAGACTCCTCGACCTTTAAACTATATATGAAGTCTCTATTATTACAAAGGGATTATCAGGACAAGACCCACGACATCCTAACAACTGAAAGTAAAAAGGGAACCTTCCGGAAGCAAGGAGGCTCACCAACGCTAACTGGAACTGCAAGTAGTATCAACAGAGCGTTTGTTGATGACCCTGAATACCTGTGTTTGCATCATAAAAGATACAGGCCAAATGGTGTTAGTACATGAAATGTACTAGCATGTAGAGGGAATTCTAAAGCATAAACATAAGCTTGAACAGATAGAAAAGAAACATATTTACCTCTCCTCAAACTCATTCAATTCAACTAAAACTCAACTCAAGGATAGCATATTCAACTGTAGATACTCAAGGATAAAATACTAAACTTAAAGGTAAGTTACTCAACTCGAAGATACTCGGCTCAAGATACTCAACACAAAAGCACTCAACTCAAGATACTCAAGGATAAAGCAACAATAAAAGATGTGATATATGAAAATCTTTTAAAACAGTAGATAATAATTCAATTGTATGTGGAGATACAATAATAACTCAAATGTATGTAAAAATATAATAATAACTCTTATTTGGGAGATTCTCTAACCGACAACCATCACTATGAGCTATGTGATGATACAATGTCTCACCCACGCTGCCAGAATTATCTTATACCTTGCCAGAGTATAAGACATCCTCAACAGAGTGGATCCACTACGCTATGCTTAAAAGGCAATTAGGAATCATCTAAAATGTATGACCCTGTACCCATGTTGGCATACATGGTTTATGAGGACTTTGAGTTGTCTGAAATCATTTGCATATCGGTGCTCAATACTACTCCAAATAATATAACTCATGCTCATATGTTTAAAAACATTTCCTCATTCTCAAACTTTTAGATTATTACTCAAAAGGTTCTCTTAAAAGAGATAGTGCTCAAAACTCCTCATGAAGTCATTTGAAAATTAATGTTTCCTCTCATTTTAAATGTAAAAACATTTAATCTTGGGAATACTTAGTTCCCATATATTTATTTTGAAAAATCAAACTCAACTCTCCTCATCCTCATCCTCATCCTTATCCTCATCCTCATTTACTCAAGTCTTAAAACAAATTATAAATAATTGTAAAAGACGTGAACGACACAATTCATGATTTTTAATAATCTTATATAGAACTCAATACTCGGAACTCAACAACTCCAAAACTCAAGGACTCAATGATACTACTCATGTCAAGAATGCTCGACTAATAGGGTTCATGCAGAATTATTGGCATGACAGACTCAACTCAAGGACCTCCATGTATAACATATGGTAATCCATAATTATGAAATATTGTTGCAAAAAGGATTAGGAACTTCATACTCAAGAACTTAGAATTCAAAGATACTACTCCTTTCAAGGATACTCAATTTATTGAGTTCATGCGAAATTTATGGGCATGAACAACTCGACTCAAGGATCTCAATAATAATGTAGGCTCATGAATACATTTTATTTATTCTCATACTCACTTTCGAGTCTTGAAACAATTTCAAGTAATTATAGAAGACTCCTCAAAAAGCCTCGAAGAGACTTTCTCAAACATTAATTTCAACTCTACCTCGAATTTGAATTATGAATTCAAGGATCATGATCATGATATATAGGATTTCTCAATTATTAGATGTAGTTTGGATAGTAAAAATCAAGAAGTGATCGATGATATGGTTTAATAGAACTCAAACGGAAAGAAGGGCAGAAGAGTAGGGGACCTTGCGACCCTGGCGCACTGAATAGCGCGGGGAGCCAGCCCCGAAACTTCAGAACCCCTTCCCTGGAGCACTACAGATGCCCCACGCTAGCCCCTTGGCGCACCTGGGGCGCGCCGAGCCACCCTCTCGCCAGATCATTTCGACGAATTTTCTTTTCAATTTTCCAGCCCTACCTCATCTAGATTCGAATGATTTCCTCCAAATCCTCTTAGATTCATATACTAAACATACTTAGATCAAAACCTACAAAAAAAATCACTCATTCGCAAGATCCTCACCTCAAGAACTCAACAACACTTCATTAACAAGGAATGAAGCTAAAACCTCAAGAACTCAAATCATTAAACCTCAAGAATGAAATTATGGATAAAAATCACATGATTGGCATGTGGGTGAACGAACCCAACAATATGAGAACTTACATACCTTTAAGAAATAGGTTCTTGGCGAAATCTTGGATGAACTCTTGGAACCTTGGACTTTTTCTCTTTTTGAATCTTCTCTCTAAAGTCCTAAACATTTTGGGGGTGAATGAACCTGATTCTAATCTAGTTAGACCCTAAATTGGGTGTAATTCACGCTTAGACTATGTGGGGGGGGGGGGTAAGAAAAAGACTAAAATACCCCTCCTTAGTTCGGGTGGAAAGGCCCTAACTAGAGAGACTGCACTCAAACGGTCATACCTCCCTCATCCAAACTTGGATTTCAGCAAATTAGGCAGCGTTAGAAAGAGGTCTCAAAGATCTACGATTTTATACCTCATGGGCCACCTAACTCATTATGTGCTAATAGTTATAGTCGTTTGAAGTTGACCTAAAACATAAAAGAACTTACGGATGACTTGGATGAATTTCTCTTTAGTTCTTTTTGGAACTCAAGGTGCTACATCTAGTGACCTTAACACTTAAGAAAATTTAAATTGCTCAGTAAAATCTTACTCACTACGAAGAATGGTTCGAGTCTTAGCGAAAAAAATATTCCGGGGTGTTACAATTAAATATACTCATATGGATTATATATTTTTTAAAAAAATAATTAAAACATCAAATAAAAATTATTTTTTTCACTTCCATCAGAGGGAAAGGGCATATGTTAGTCATATGTATAACAGTAGGGGTAAATATGAGCCACTTTCATAAGGAGGGGCATGTCAACTCTAAATGAAAAAGTTTCATTTTTTACTTCTTACATTTTTAAGCTAAAAATAGATGGAAAAAATAAAACAAAAATTAGATAAGGGTAAGTTGATACTTCATGTGGAAGAGATTTATAATTCTTTGTATCTAGAGGGCCTTCTTCAATCTCATTACATTTTCTTCATGGGCTTAAAATTTGTCTGTCTCTTAATTAGTACATGAGCTTGCGTCGATAAGAAACAGATATATTCCTTAATTTTGCGATATTGAGAATTATATCCCTCGTAAAAATATGTGCATCTATATATATACCCTAATGTTTAATAACTGGTGCACATATACCCTCGCGCCAACTATGTCGAATAAACTTAGGTGAACAATCACAGTTTATAATTACCCTAAATAAATGTATTTTTAATTAGATAAAATTGCAAGTATGACTTATGATTTCTTATAAGACTTCATTATTGACTGTTTTGGTAAAATATAAAAGTCTAATAATATTTTAAATAAATATAGTTGTTTTTAATTTCGGTTGTCAATGAAAGAGTCATTTAATTCTTTGTTTTATTAAAAAAATTATCTTTTTTTAAAAAATAAAAAATATCTAATTTCTTTAAGATATTAGCCTTAATGGTGGATAGCCATATCCAAGGGACATTTCCTTTTAAGTGAAAATAAATGTATTCTAAATTCAGAAAAGGGTCTAGAATGCCGCTCAACTATTCGAATTGGTAAAAAATTACCCTTCATGCATCTTTCGGCCCCCAAATACCCCTCACGTCAACCTTTTGGTTCATAAATATCCTTGATATTAACCCTCCGGCTCATATTTGTTGGAAAAACAATATTAATATGTCAAAAATACAATATTCTTGAGAACTTTCAACTCAACTCATAACTGATGCAAATTGAATTGCTTTTGAGGCAAATTTAGCAGTTGCCTAACGTTTCCTTTTTACCAAATATTTTGTGCACTTTTAATAACATTGATAGATTTAAAATTCCTTTTTAATCAAACGTTACCTTTTGACCAATTGCGTCCTATTATTGATTGTCATTAATCCCTATTTATTGTCTGACAATTGTTGGAGCCTAATCTTATGTTGAGCTCTTTAGCTATATAAATTATCCTTCCACTATTGATTAAGGGGGCAGATAAGAACAAAGAGAGTTTCTTCCATCTCTTTACAATACTATGTTGGGCTGGGTTTTCTTCTAGATTAAATCTAGTTTTTGGCTCCTATTTTTTATACTAGAAGAGCTTGTTGAATCTTGGGGGATACACCCATACCGGGTGAAATATCCATAAGGATAGTGTCTTTCTATAACGACCTAAACCGTCATTTTTAGGAGGAACAAAATTCCAGAAAATTATGGACCATCCTCCCGCCAGAGCGGGCTAGATGTCGCCAGGGCGGCAGCGCCAGGAAGGGGTAAGTTGGTGCAAAAACGGGATAAGCGAGACAGAACGTAAATTATGAGAAACCCTATTTTCTCCATCTTCCTAAAATACCGAAATAAGTCATAAAACACCCTAGAAACCTCAGATAAGCTACCCAGGCTTGGGAAGGAAGGAGAAGAGTAATTCTAACATGAGGATGGCAATATCTTGCGGATTCTTGGAAAAATTCATTGTCACAAAGCCCGGAAAACCCGAATTGAAGTCAAAACTCTGTGCATTTGCTTGGCGCCCACGTAGGCTAGGTTTTATGAATTGAGAAGTTATAAATCTGGGCTTACTATGTAATATACGGAAATCAATTGTAGGGTTGTGTGTAGACCTTCGTGCACCAAGTAAACTCCATGAGTAATCCCTAGAAATCAAAGTATGTGGGCGTATGCCTTGAAAAGAGGAATTGATGAATTGTTAGGGACTCTAGAATGGTTATCACGGATACAATTGGTTTAAGAATAAGACTAAGAAATCATTAAAGGAACTAGATTTATGAATGAATGCTAGATCATAAATTGGAGTGATTGAATTGAGGATTTATGATGGATTGTGACTAAGCCCTAGAAGGAAGTACTTAAATGATGAACTAGGGCTAAGTATGGTCAAATTGATGGTTGTACATGAATGTTGCATTGTTGATCACACTTGTTGTAATTGATATGGGTAAACTATGATTGCCATGAAATCATGACTTAAATGTATGATCTTGAAGATATACTTGTGATTGTGATTGTGATGTGTTGAATGGATCTGTTGCCACGTTCCGGCATAACTAACTTGGATCGATTGCCACGTTCCGGCATAACTATTGGATCGGTTGCCACGTTCTGGCATAACTATGGGATCGGATGCCACGTTCCGGCATAACTAACTTAGATTGGTTGCCACGTTCCGGCAAAATTAACTGTTTGGGTTTGGGTTCCATGAGAGGACCAATGATGTGATATAAAATGTGAAGAGGTTCGATTGTTCGTAAATAGTTGACTAATATGGTATTTGTTGACATGGGCATGTGATTTTATGTTGTATTGACTTGCTTCTGTGGCACTTAGTGGGCACTTGTATGATGGTTTGTATTTGATTGTTCATTGTAATGAGCGAACTTGTTGGGTATAGTGGAAGGGTAAGACATTCAAGAGGTGAGTAATAGATAGTAAGGGTTGTTCGGGTGTTGTAATGGCATGGAGTAAAGGCAGCATGTGTGATGAATATGCTTAGGTGTATTTCACCTAGGGGAAAGAATTTGGGTTTAGTGGGAAGAAAGTTGGATTTAATGTGCTATATGACCATGGTTGGTTAGTGTGACGAGGAAGTAAGGGAGTGACGTGAATGGTTAGTGGAAGTGTTGGTGGTTGTATTTGGGGGATTACTCTATGTATTAGAATGGTTAGACTATGATCAAGTATCTGGTAGGTAGGTTGATTGAGAAGGATGACAATCGGCAGAATACTAGTGTATATTGGAGGTATTTCAAGAGAGTGTAAAGGTGGAGAAGCGAGTGGTTTATTTCATGATCCTACTAGTTGGTTTCTTATGTTATGTGGTGGGCGTCGGGTTGACCGATGATGCCTACCAGTACACGTGTTTTGTACTGATACTACACTTGTTAGTTTTTTTGACATAGTCTGGATGCAGGTTGGTAAGGTTTCATTAGGTGAAGATGAAGAAATTCTCCAGCAACTTATATTCTTCTTTCCGCATGGTGGGAGCTGTGTCTTTTCTTTATCTTGTCCAGTTGTACTCTTAGTAGCTCTTGTACCCCTTTAGACTAGATCTTTGGGAGTTGTTAAATTACTTTACAAGGTTTAACTAAAAGTGTGTCTAAGGATATTATTTTTAAAATCCTATTATTATATTTATATCTGTTTTCTTTAAATTTTCCGCATGTTTTACTATTGGGATATGAGGGTTCTCCTACTTAGGTGTTAGAGTGGGAGACCGCACGGCCCGGTGGGTTGGATCGTGTCAAATTGGTATCAGAGCCTAGGTTACCGGTCTCCCCGTACAAGAACAAAATGTGGACTAGACTAGTGCGGATTTGTGTGTCGACGTCCACATCTAATCTTTAGGAAGCTAGGAAGCATTCTAGGAAATTGTCCCACTCATACTCTCCTTTCGTGCGAAGTGTCACTTGTGGTATGAGTTGAGTCCAATTGGTATCTCAACAAAGCGAACCGGAAGTTGTGGTGACGATTGAAGGAGCACAAGCAAGGTAATTGGAATTGGGAAGGTTCCAATTGGTATCTAGCCTTAGGGTCTATAAGGAGCATGGATGACCAGGAATGATCATCTATGGAACGAACTAACCAATGAATTAAAATCACCAGTGCATTGCATTTTGGAAACTATGAATGTGTGCTTCTTGTTGTTTGAAATAACTGGGACTGTGTGATTCTTGTTGTTTTAATTAACTGCAGATATGAAGTTGTAATTGCTTGAATGTTATAAGGTGAATATGTGTGCTATAAATGTGTGTTTAAACCTTAATATGCGCGAAGTGCTGGTTGATTTGTGGAAATTATTAAGTGCAACTACTCGTGTATCGTAAAAACCATTGAGAGAAAGAAAGTCAGAACTTAGTTGGTGCGATGGTCTAGCTAATTTATGAAGTGATTCATAAAACGAAATCTGGACGTCCATCGCAACCAATTAATAATTGTGTGAATGTCTGGGTGTATACAAGGGATGTGTGGGTGTAACGCCGAATTAATGAGAACTAGTGGGGTGTCGTGTCGTTAAGATTGATTCAGATTAGTTAATGATTTTCCTAGCTTGGAGATTTATCTTAGATTGTTTGGTTAAGCTGGAAACCTTAGGAAAATCTTAGAAAAACGAAAAGAACCCAGAAATTATTAGCCTGGGTTCTGGTCCCGTCTAAGCTGCTGGGGCGGGATTATTCCCGCCATAGCGACACCGCCAGAGCGGGGCAAGGTGAGTTTATGTTGTATTGACTTGCTTATGTTGCACTTAGTGGATCGGTTGAGATTGTGATTGTGATGTGTTGAGATTGTGATTGTGATCTTTGGGAGTGAGTTGTTAAATTACTTTACAAGTTTTAACTAAAAGTGTGTCTACGGATATTATATTTATCTATGTTTTCTTTAAATTTTCTGCATGTTTAACTATTGGGATATGAGGGTTCTCCTACTTAGGTGTTAGACTGGGTGCCCGCACGGGCCGGTGGGTTGGGTCATGACACTTTCGACACTCCTCAAGCTATGAGAATTTCCTATATAAGTTATTGGTGAAGTACAAGCTTTGGTGATTTCGGTACAAGTGTTCGTGAGAAAAGTATTTTTCGTAAGATTTACAACAATCTTAAGGATATTTATAGTTTGTCTTACGGAAAATCGTGATGAAGAAGACCAAACTGATTTGGATATGGAGACAAGTGGATGCTCTATGACTTCCTATAGAGCTGACATCATCGTGCTTAAATTGGCACTCAAAATGTCATGCAATTATAAGGGAAGATAAGTCATATCTTTCTTATTATTTTATTTAGTTTATTTTATTTGAGATCTTAATTTTTATTTTGATTCAAAAGTTGAATACTCCGGGATCTAAATTTTACGGTAGAATACAACGGAGTTTGCTTACAGATAAAGGTGTCTTACAGAGAGAAGTATACCCTAAAAGTTGGTTTGTGGAAAATAATTGGGATCGTTATATTCGTGTTAATAAGGTATGTAACAAAACTATATGTCTATATTTTAAACAAATTAAGTAATCATACTCCTCAAGATAATCCCGCTAAGTAAAAATAAATGTGACTAAGTGGAAGATGTAAATTGTTGTGGTCATTTTTCAAGCGAATCATGAGGATAATATGTGAAAGTGAGAAATTGGGTGTTAGATTTTTGTATTGTTGAGTACTTTTATGCTAACAAAAATTATTTTGTGTTCTACACCCAAATTGAAAAATGAAGAATGATTTTATATATGTTAGTAATTCTTGAACTACTTAAGTTCTTAGAATGGAAAAGCTCTTCTTATTATACTCACATATGAAAATATTGGTATTATTTGAGATGATACATAATTTTAATATTTGTGCTAGATTAATGCTTGTGAATTTACGAAAAAAAATTGAATGAAGTTTTATTTGAGTTTGACAATGTGTTTACGAATGTTGTTAGGACAATGAGTATTTTATACTTGACTGATTGAGATAATTCTTGAGTGTTAGACTTCTAATCTATTTAGTTTAATATTGTATATGAGTTTCGGTATGATAATTATTCAATAGAATATTCAATAGAATTCTTACATTATATTGTAAAATTCTATAACACACCATTGAATAGTGATTCAAATTTAATTGTTACTATTGTTTAAAGTGGTATTGAATGTCTCCTACATAGTTTTGATAATTCAGATTTGTCACATTAATTATCTGAACGTTAAAAATAAAATGTTTTGATAAATATTGATTAAGAAGCTCATCCATTTTGTTGAATCTTTGCTTGTGTATATTCTCAAACTAATCTACTTCTTGAGTAAATGAGACGTAAATTCTTTTTGTTTAAATTAATTTGTTATGTTTTGGTGTATAGGTTTGTATGTTACATACTAATTTGAAAACTTTATGGATATTGAAAAAGTTAATCCTCTATTATGAAATATTTAAAATTGTAGGGGTATCTTGTTAAAGTTGTGTTACATGATAATTAGAAAAGAAAAATAAGATCTAAGTTTGTATGCTAATAAATGTTGTATATACATATTTGTGGTAATCAATTGTGATTAGATTGAATGCAATGTTAGTGTTGGGAAATATAAAATAAAGTATTGTTGAGTTTTTAAAAGTGAAAATACTTCCAATGTTCTTGTTGTTGAAAATGATATTGATTCTTTATACATTATCTTCAAAAGAGTGTTTGGTATTACATGAGAGGTACGATAAGTAAAATACTAAATAAATTGAACATTTTGTTGTACAAAAGGGGTACAATATGTGATGAAAAAGGTAAAAGAAGTTGGCACATTTTTGTGAATGCCATAATATAAAAACAATTAATTAGAATTAGTTGTTGTGGAGTTGATTGGTGATGAGTCTAAGTGGTTAAGACAATTTTTAGTGTGTATTCTAATTGGAATAAAACCAATTTTTATGTCACTAAATTAGATAGATGTGTCTGAGACACAATGTGATGGAAATATAGCAGTGAGATGAATTATTTACGTAAATAAATAATGTGTAGTCGAAGGTGAATTTGATCAATTCACTGACTAATGAAACATCGAGGGGAGTAAGACTTTTGCCATTTGAGAAGATCAACAATGATGGTAACCCAACCTATGTGATTGGAGATCCCATGAATTAGGTTCATATGGGTAATAACAAGTCATTAGTTGATCAAGTAAACACTATAAAGTTATGTCCCTCCTATGATGTGTGATTATAGTGCAATAGTCTGAAAGGTAAAGTGAGGCTGAGTTAGATCTTAATCCAAGTCATATCCTTTATAGGTGGTGTATTGCTCTACAAAATACACTTGATGATTGGACCTATATGAGTGTGAAGTGGTGCCACTTCTATGAAATTGTGACACATTTCTAGAGTACGCATGAATACCAGGACACGCGCATGACCTCCTAGCGCAAAACCGCGATAACGACAAAGATTGTGCGAGTATAATGTGATAGAATAAGATGCTGGGCTTACAAAAGACTTCTTGGTTCATAGAAGTTCTAAACTTCACCAACAGTTCTGTAAGTTTAATCTTGTTCTATCTAGGTCTGGTTCATAGTCTACGTGACACTAGATTCGACGTATTTTATTCATATATGATTACCCAGCTAACTTCTTTTCCATTCTATTCCGTATTATATTTATGAGATACAGGGCCGGCTCTATGCATACTTTAATAAGGCATTGGCCTTAGGCCCCCAATTTTAGGGGGCCTCAATTTTTTACCAAGAATAAATTATGTGTTAATTTTTTATAAAAAAAATATTGATTATTTATGATAAAAAGTATAAATTTAAAATTATTATTTTATTTTCTTCAACCTCATTCAAATAGAAGAAATCAAGAAAATATTGTTTTATTTCTTACACTATCTCCACTAATACTCACATTACTTAATTCTTTTTAACTCCTTTTACACTCTCTTCTTTAAATTTTTGATAAGTTAGAGTAATATTCTGTCAAAAATATCAATTAATAGTCGAAAAGTGTTTAACAAAGTGAATTGTAAATTCTTTTTTCCATTTCTTCTTAGATTTTCAAGCATTACAACAACCATAGTAAAATGTGGGGTAACCAAATTATCAACTTCATCAAAGCTATAGTTAGTTCTAACTCTTATACTTATTTGAAATTTGTCAAAAAAATAAATTTTAAATAAATGCATGTGAAGTTTATTTAGATTTTAGGCCTCTAATTAAGATTTCGCTTTAGGCCTCCGATTACGTTGAGCCGCCCCTGATGAGATATGTAGGGGATTGTTGAAAAAACAATATTAATATCTCAAAAATACAATATTCTTGAGAACTTTCAACTGAACTCATAACTGATGCAAATTGAATTGCCTTTAAGGCAAATTTGGCAGTTGCCTAACGTTTCTTTTTGACCAAATATTTTGTGCACTTTTAATAACATTGATAGACTTAAAATTCCTTTTTAATCAAACATTACCTTTTCTCCAATTGCCTCCTATTATTGATTCTCATGAATCCCTATTTATTGTCTGACAATTGTTGGAGCGTAATCTTATGTTTAGCGCTTTAGCTATATATATATTATCCTTCCACTATTGATTAAGGGGGCAGATAAGAACAAAGATGGTTTCTTCCATGTCTTTCCAATACTATGTTGTGCTGGGTTTTCTTCTGGATTAAATCTAGTTTCTGGCTCCTAGTTTTATACTAGAAGAGCTTGTTGAATCCTGGGGGATACACCCATACTGGGTGAAATATCCTTAAGGATAGTGTCTTTCGACACGCCTCAAGCTATGAGAATTTCCTATAAAAGTTATTGGTAAAGTACAAGCTTTGGTGAATTAGGTACAAGTGTTCATGATGAAGGTATTTTTTCGTAAGATTTACAACAATATTTGCCCTTATTTTTAACAGCTACCGTAAAGTTAAATAATTAAATACTTATTTATTATGTTGTCTAATTTGATTGGTCAAAATTTAAACTCTTTTCAAATAAATAATAGAAACCACATATAATTCATATTTTGATACAATACACTTGACTATAATATTCATGAAATATTATTTATTTCATGATATCTTTCAATTAGCCTATTTTAAATCAATGCCCAATTTATTATAGTTGAACTCATAACTTGGGATCCATCTAAAATGTGCATATGAATGTTCATATAAAATATTTATTTTTTATTAATACAAATTTTTTTATTAATTATTCAATTCTCTTGTTCGCTCCCTCATTTATTTTTATCTCTTTTTCTTAATTGGGACATTAGAGACTCAAACTTGAAATGAACTTGCATGTTCATATTCTTTTAATTTATATTATTACCATGATGGGGTTGGGTGGGGAGAGGAGAAAAGATTATTTTTATTCATTTATTTGAATTTTGGGTACACATAAAAGAAAAAATGCTATTAAATTATCTTCTATTGAACCAATTATTTCTACATGAATGTCCTCGTTATTATCCTCCTTTTTTTCTCTATTGTTTTGTAATAAGTTTAAAAAACTTAAAATTTAACTTGATGGACAACATTCAAGAAGAAGAAAAAGTACAAGAGAGAGGAAGTAAAAAGGGGGGCTGATTTTACTATGGAACCCAAAACTATGTTAATCATATGAACTCATATATTAAGTAATTTCAAATTATTTAACGGATAAAGGCCTAAAGTACCCTTAAACTAAGGGATTTGGTACTATATTGCCCTCCAATCCACCTTTTAAGTGTTGTCCATTAAAATTAGATATATTTTAGCCAAGAGATTGACGTCAGGGTATTTGGGGGCAGAAAGGTAGGTAGGAGATAATTTTGTACCAATTAATTTAGTTAAGAGAAATGTCAGTCCCTTCTCCATTATAAATTAGATAAATTTTCAACTATGAGTTATAATTTCTTACAAGACTTCGTTATTGATTGTTATGGCAAAATATAGAAGTGTAATAAAGTTTTTAATAAATATAATTTTTTTATTTTGGTTGTCAATTAAAGATTTATTTACGTCTTCTTTTTATAATTATCTTTTTTCGAAACAAATTATTTTTAGATTGCTTCAAGATATAAGCCTCAATGGTGGATACTCAGATGAAAGAGATATTTTCTTTTAAGTGAAAAACACTTATGGTTACTAGATGAAAAACAAATTTGATCAACCAATCATATATGTATATATATATATATATATAAACTAGAAATTTTCCCTGATTTACATTGCCTAGCTTCAATGTCAAGCTAATTTTCTTCAACTAAAAGTAATTTTCTAGGATTTCTTGAATTTCCCAAAAAAGTAAAAGCTTCTATCGCTTCATACCGGCTTACCAGATTCTAATCTAGTACTGAAATTTTTATCAATCTCCAATTGGTTTTGATTCCACCTTGGTGTATCGCTTAAAATTTCCTCACTTGTCTTGTTTGATTTTGTATAAATTTTTACAGTCTTCGATTGTTATAAATTTGTTGTCAGATAAGAGTTCCAATAAATTTTGAAAAGGGAGATCTTATTTTATTTAATGTTTTTACTTATGTATTTTATTCTCATAAATTATTAAAATATGTGAAGTTAATTATAATTTGATAACTAGTTTTTTTCAATTAGCAATATAATATTTTTTTGTAGTTATTTGTAAGACACGAATAGACATATAAATTATTGTGCGTTACATAACACCACAAACAATTATATCTTAGTGAATTCATATGGATTGTAGACTGAAAACTTCTTCAATTGAGTCAAATGTTGCAAAAATTATCAAAATTATTCTACTAGTAGACATATTTTAAGATAGAATTAAAACTTCATCTTTTTGAGTATACCAATCAGAATATCTGTCCCGACCCAAAAATTCAGGTTGTGATGACGCTTACTACATCCCACCAGTAGGTAAGCCTAACCCATAGCTCGGAACTAGAAGCATCGGACTATTGCACAGAAGAAAAGAATTGTGGAAAAAAAATAATCATAAGAAGAAGGAAACGAGAGAATCAAATCATTACAAAAACCAACCCAAGACCTGACATCAACCAATATTTGAACAACTAGTTACAATAAGAGTACAATGACAATACAATAATACATAACTGTCTCTGGAACAATAATAAAAATTAGTCCTAGTTCGACACAGAGGAAGAGTGAGGCAACTCTGTACGCCAGGAGCTCACAAGATCTCCGAATCCAAGAGCTGCTCCACCTGCGACCAGATCAGCAGCGAGAACTTGTACCATGATCTGCAGGGTGCAGAAGTGTAGTATGAGTACCAACAAGTGGCACTTAGTAAAAAGTGATCATATATCATAGATAACTAAAGGAATAACAGGAATATCAACATAAGAAACAAACTGAAGTGAAAAGGCAGATAAAGGAAGTAAGGGACAAATGTAGATGTGCTAGCCCATCAACCTAAACATGATAAAGCTCTACTAAAGGAGACAACTAACCCAAATTTATAATAACATAAACAATCACAGATGTCAAGTAAAATCTAAGAAGACTATCCAAAACCAAAGCTGCACAAAAGCATTCAATCAAAGATCCACCCTTCATACTGCCACAAGTAAGAAAATAGTTTAACAATAACCTTATCAAGCCCCTATGTGCTCAAAAGGTACACAATAACAAACTAAACCCATAAGGCCTCGATATGACCAACATGCACAAACAACAATAAATTATACTGGTGATAGGCAATGCATAATGAATGCGAGTTATTCAATAAAATTAGTAGTACCAATATTGCCTAGATATATACACCTACCCCTAAGTCCCAGACAATGAGGTACGTAAGACCCATGCGCACCTCCCTATTCTTATTTGGTGGGTCACACGAATAGAGGAATCCATGGGGGACTCGTGAGTGTCCCCCTATACCTGACTGGTCCTGATCTAGGACTTTTCGCTCCATCAGTGTGACTGGAGATAATCAACGTAATAGTAAAGAAAGGGTTGGTAACTCCTCGACCGGTAAAGCTAAAATGAGCACATCCAAGATGCCTCTAAACCTCAAGTCCATTTGTAAGATAATAAAGGTAGTACGACCCCCATAAAAGATCAATTTTAAAAGTAATTGGGAAAAACGATTCTTTCTCAAAAGTTTGTTGAGAACCAATGAATGCACTGGGTTGTACTACTAGTCACGTGAGCATGAGGATATCAATGAAATACATGCCATCCCAGCATCGAAAGAACACAATCACAATCACAAATAGGATAAGAAGCTCTCACTAATGTAGTATAGGAACTAACCTGGGATCTTTCTTGTCCTCGACCAAGGCCTCGGGCCAAAAATGCCTCAACCAACTCAACAGAGATAAAAAGATAAGGAAGCGACTCTAAAAAGCATAAAAAAGGATCACGACGAGTCAACAAAGTGTAATAGTATACAAGGAACACCCCTTCCACCAAAAGAGGCATAAGCACAATTAACCTCATCTTACGAGAAACAGAAGCATGGAATGGAATCCAAAACTAAACCAAGGTATATGAACCTCATCACATGTACAAATCTAACCAGAGAGAACCCCACAAGATGCACGACCTCATGGTCCCCACACCAACAAAGGAAACCCAACTTGAGGACCACTCCCATTAAAAATTATAAAATATAAGGATAAACCAAAACTCACTTAAAGGTACTAATCACACCTACTACCTATAAGGAAATGAGCAATAACTCTAAGGAGATTAAAAGTACTAAACTAAGGCACAAGCAATGAATCCCCAACCTAAACTAAGGATTTCACAATTCTAACTAGCCTAAGGCTTAAGCTGATTTAAAAGATAGAGGTAAGATAGATAAACCTAAACCTGCTACACACAATCTCAAATCACATGCAATGAATGTCAAACATCATCTAAGAAAGCTCAATCAAAGAACAAGTTGACCGTAGCCTACCTTGAAGCTGAACACGGGTGCTCCGAAACCATTAAACTAGATCACTCCACTTCAAATAATGTCCAATAACCGCCACGCCGGAAAATTATTGATCACAACACCAAAATGAACTTTTATACACCAAAATCACCATAATTAGAGATGAACCCAGAAACTGAGTAAACATGAGTGTAGAACCCACACCGAGAATCCCAAAATTGACTCTATTAGAAGGTCCTAAACTCCATTACGAGCTTGTGCCTGAAAATTTGACATAATTCGATGCTTGGAAAGGAGAAAACAACCCATGCAATTAAACACCATGAAATAATAAGAAATAGGGTTGATCAGCCCTCTTTGGAGAATAAAATACCTCAAATCAACGATCTTCACACTCCCTTAAAAAGTCCCACACATAGCCAAGAAAATTACAAACAAAACGCAACTTTAATCACCAACAATGTAGCTCCATAGCTCAAGATATCGATGTTTGAATAAACAAAAAGGAAGGGGATTTTAACCTAGCGATTATCGCAAAAGCCAGCTTTTGTTCGCGAAAGCAGACATCGTTTAAGTGGCCAAATGTTCGCAAAATCAGAGCCTTCCTAAAAGGCTCCCTTCGTTTAAGCGGCCACTTGGTCGCTTAAGCGGCCTTCACAAAAGCCAAAGGTTAGTCACTTAAGCAACCCCGGCCCCTCATGTTCCCTTCGCTTAATTGGCCTCTTGTTTTCTTAAGAGGACTTCACTTAAGCGATCAAGAGTTCGCTTAAGTCGTCCCAGCAAACACCAGATTTTCAGAAAATGGGCTAACAGTACAAAACTTCAAACAAGCCCTCAGAATTCATTTGGAGTCCAAATGATGCAAACCAAAAGTTCAAACCACTTGTAAACAACATTACAGACTCAACGGAATCAACAAAACAACCATATGAGGTCGTTTTGTCAAGATTTTAACCAAAGCCAATACTTTTCAAAGAACCACAACCAAAATGCGAAAGGATAGAAACTCAACCCGATAGCCTCAGGAACTTAACCAAAGGCCATTCTCGACCAAATTCGGCATTCCAGAGCTAATTGCTGATAGAATTTTATTCCAAGCGCGTTTACCAAGAAATTTAATCAAAGTCAAACTTTAAAGCTAAAATGCCTAATCGCACCACCTCCAAATGGAAGCCACAAAACCTAAAACAAGCATCACAATAGACTAAAATAACCCTTTCATACGTGATGGAACTATGAAGTTTCAGTCCGACATCAGGATCTCCGGATGTTGACTAAAGTCAACTATTTCAAACTTAAAGACTCAAAATTCAAAAACTCGCAACAAACCTAACTAAACACCTAAGAAAGCATGCCACCCCATCCAACATCACACCAAAGACAGAAGGAAGCTAAGGGAAGGGGGAAAATGGTAATAACATGCGAAACCACAAAATGACCCCCCAAGGGTCATTAAAACAAATACCACTAAAAAGGACTTTCGTCTGCAATAGTAGTCAAGGAAAAGAAGGAACCTAGGGGCTCCAAAGATAAGGATACATGCACCCCAAGATCTACCAGGCCTTTAGATACCCTATCGGTTCAAGCAACGCCAACTCAAAACTCAGGCTTATAGGAAATCCATGAATTCACTACATGACCCCAAAATATAAAGTAACAACCAACTTTTTCCTTTGCCACTTTCTTTTGTCAACCCTAACAAAACTCAACTGAATGCAACAAAAAAATCTGAGATGAACCAATACTACACATATACCACATAACAAAGCTACCAAAGGATAAGAGAAGATGCCAAGTAGCTCACAAGTAGGATTATCCTCTACAAACTCAAAATCCAACACCACCTAGCCATCATAAATAATCTTCCCATACTGAACCCTACCAACAATTACTAATACCATCAGAACACTGCCCACCTAACCATGCAACCACACTTAGCCCAACTCCAACAATATTTTTTTTCTAACGATCCTTAGAGAAAAATGAATTAATATGAAGATTGAGATCGGCATCGCCAATTTCTTCGGTGCGTCGTCGAAATGCTAATCTGCTCGTCAAGTTGGTCTTGTCCATGGGCTGGCCTGCTGGAATATTAGGTGAGCTAAAGGTCCACTCGGTGACTCACTGAGTGGCTTTGGCGAGTACCAACATTGCTTTCCTTCAACTTTTTTAGCTTTTCCTCTCCTATTTGCCTCGTAGTGTCCTTGCCCTGCTCTTTTGCCTTCATTGCTGCATTTTAAAATTTTGACATCCATTATGAGCATAAATTAAGCATTAAGGACACTAATTTCCCGAGTATTAAACCCTAAATGAGTCGAAATCCTGATAACGCTCAACTTCACTTCATCCAATTCTAAGTGCAGGTGGTCACAATCAAGTGTAAACCCAATGAAGAGTTGGAGTCGATCCCACAGGGAGTGATACAGAATGGAATTCAATTACGAAGTAAAAGGCACGTTCTTGTCGTTTGTAGAAGTAAACATTATGGAATCAAGTTAAATTAAATTTTAGGGGTTGACAACTAGTGTCAAATGGGGGGATTGGAGGGATAACTAACAACTACGAAAATAGGGAGTAATCAAGTAGCGTAGGATTCTCGAGAATGTGATCGATCAAATGCTATTTCTCCATATGGGTGATAATAATTTACTAAAACACATTGAATCTTAGCGGGTAGGCTAGGCTTTAGATGTAATTGCTATCTCTCAATCAACTACCATGATTCAAGCGAGGTCTCTCTAACCTCGGCAAGAATAACATTATGAACAACCCAAAACCTCAATTAATCTACTCTCTCGAGCTAGATTGGTAGGATCGAATTCAGATTAACTTTCTCAAGCTAAATCAACATTAACTCAAATCACTACAATCATCAATTGATAGTCTTATTTCTAAAACCTCTTCCTCAAGTAAACCTAGAATAATAAGTTAAAACTGCATTTGTCACTACAATTTATGAATTAAAACACAACTATCAATCAAACTTACTTCAAATCAACAATTAAATCAGTAAATAGTAACACCCATAAGCTAATTAGACTACTCAATCACATGATCACACCCCTAAGAATGGGGGTTTTAGCCACACATCACAAAAAGCAAGAAATCATTACCCACTATATTCTCCATCAATTGGGTAGCACAATTCGAGTCTTCACAATGCCTGAAATCAACTTCAAATCAAAACCCAATTCAAAATTCTACTCAAAAACTACTAAAATCAGTGTTTGGATAAAAAACTCAGAGTTAGAATATGTAGGAACTTTTTGAAATTGGAAGTTCCCGTTTGTATCTTTTAAAAATCACATTTATACTCTTCCAGATTTTTAGCTTTAGGACAGATTGGCGGAGTAAGTCATGTATCGCCGACCAGGTCGGCAAATGTGCCTTCCATCGCCTGCCTGGCTAGCTTTTTCAGCACTTCTTTGTTGTAACTTTAGGCGATCTATGTCGGCCTCGCCGACCTGTTCGGTGATGCGCCAAATATTCCTTCACCTCGCCTTTTTGGTTTGCATTTTTACAACTCATTCTATAATTTTGGGCGAGCTAAGTCTCCATTGCCGATCGAGTCAGTGAAACACCTATTTGTCCTTCCCAACGCCGAGTTGGATTTACCCTGGGCTGACACTTTGGAACTTTCGGTGAGCGAAAGAGACACTCGGCGGTTCACTGATTGATCTTGGTGATCATCAAGCCTTGCGTTTCTTTAACCTTTTTAGGTTTTCCGCTACCTCTTTCATGGTAATGTCCTTGCCTTGCTCTCTTGCCTTCATTGCTGCAAATTTGTAATTTAACATCAGTTTAGGGCATAAAGTAGTCATTGAAGACACTAAAACTATGAATATTAAGCCCTAAATGAATTGAAATCCCCTACTCATCAAATACCCAACTCATCAACAACCCCAACTTAAAGTTTTTCTTGTCCTCAAGTAAAACACAAGATCAATCAGGTGAACAGAGATATCTACAAATAGTTCTACTTGAGACTCAACATGAATACACACGAGGTTCAATCTTCACAAGCAATGTTCAATTGTGCATTAAAATTTTCAAACGATGACTATCCATAATAAAAAAGAAGTAAAGCTCACAGTGCTTGCGTCAAATACAAATTCAAGCTCAACAAGAGTATTCGAATGCCCTCACATAAATAATGATTTCATGCTCTCAGAATGTCTATTAAAGATTATATCATTAGGAATTAAAATCAACTCTCAAACTCTGCATGATTTTACCCATAGACTTGCCCTTATTTTCCTATCAACATATCATTCGGCTCAATCAAGATCACCAAGGTCTTTCAAGGCCTGTAATGGGGTTAAGGGTAAATGTATGATCATTTTGGCTTAGTGACTTCTACCTTCATGAAAAATGACTTGCATTTTACTTCTTCTCCTTTTCTTTCACTCTTTTCATTTTCACAATCCACCCTAAGTATTTTCAAGAACAAAACTTATTGTAGAAGCATTGGATAACCTTTTTATTTCCACCAATGCACAAATTACAAACTTCTTTTTCAATCTTTTTGTTTAACTTTTCTTTTGTTTCTCTCTCTCTTTATTTATATGGAGGGGTTCTATCTTTTCGACACAAATCTTAAAGGGTGAAGTCCAGAAACATCTTGATCAATTTCTCTCCTCATTTTCACCACACCGCCAACTTCTTTTGGCCTAGGTTAGCTATTCAAACAGACTAAGGCTTTATGAAGGTTTTAGGCGCGTAGGAAAGAGGATAAATGTATTCATATTTTATCCAAAGAAAAGGTTAGGCTAAAATTGTGCAAAGTTAGATTCACACTCTCACAAGGTGCTCCCAAAGAGATATAGTAGCAATTTGGTTCACTCTCACAAATTTGTGAGTAAGATAATGTTTTTCAGTTACCAATGCTAATAAATTGGACCAATGGGGCAAGTTCTAGGTGTCACCAAGCACATGTTTCAAGAAAACCTCACTACACAAGGCATTCAACACAATCATCGATCATGACTCTACAAGTTAAGCTTGCGTTCAACGATCATCACAAGACTCATTTCGACCGTCGACCACTCACAACAAGATGATTAGAGTGCACATATGAATTATGCAACTCTAATTTGCCATATTGGACTTGTACAAACATATCGTTCAATGAATAGAACTATTCAAGCCATGATATTGAGCGCAACTGATACTCCAATATGCAAGAAAATAGCCACAACATTCACAAATTTAGAAATCAGGAGGTGGATCAAAAACAAAGAGTCACAATTAACCATAAAAACGAAAAGATTTGGACACATAAAACAAAAAATCAGCCAAAAGAATCCAAAACAAAATAGATACAACCCAAGGGGATAGGTATGAAGATACCCACACCCAACCAAAAAAATTAAAACATTGTCCTCAATGTGAAAAGAAATAAATGTCTCAAGAATAAAACAAAAAGAAAGTGAAGATCCCCTGTCAGGCTAAGCCTGAGGTGAACGCTGCATATTTGGGGATTTCTCAGTCTAGGCATCAGTGCTCGACTCATCTCTACCAGTAGATTGTGCTCCACTAGAACCTATTATCAAGGTGTCATGTAGTGAAGCCTCCATCGCCGTCTGCACCATCGCACCCTTCAAATCCTCAAATTCATCATACACTGTAGTCTCATGAGTTCCAATCTCTTCCTCAGTCATCTCATGAGTGTTTGAATCATTACCATCATCAGCTAAAACATCATCTCCAGTCGCAGTGGCCGGAGAGATCTCAGAAATAGCTGGAACCTCTAAACTAGGACCCTCAGGAACGTCCACAGTACCTAGAGCATAAAAATTTAAGTGGATTTCAGTCCATCCACATATCGTCTCAACCCAACCACATCATCCTTCAAGGCTGCCACGTCCTCAGACTGCTTACCACCCTTATCACATGCCTTGAATCACATGGTGCTATAATCATCTCTCTCTGCTCTTGTAGCTCATCTCGGATACAGGCAAAGGCAGCAATAATGGCTCATTTAATCATCTCGAGATAGTTGCCTTAACTCAGGAGGCACACACATCGATAGAATGAGCTATGTGGCCCAATCTATATATCATGGCTTGTTTCAATAGGGGGTCGGAGGTAGCAATATCAGAAGAAGTAGGACCAACTATAGTAGGAGAAGATAAGCTAGGTGTACCTAAAGGCTAATCTTCTGAAGTGGAAGGAGTAGTATCTCCCTCCAATATATCTATATCAACAGTCAGGTATGTGTCCACCATGTGTTGTCCTACTCTGCTCATCCTCATCCCTAGTGTACTCCGTCTCAATCCTACGAGTATTAGTAGAAGAAGTGGGCTTCACTTCAACATCCGTCTTTTCCGCAAAGGGCACTCTAGCTCACCAGCACAACTCCCTGATCAATACCGAGAATAGAAGCGAGGTTTGACGCTGCTTGGCCCTCATGGCCATCTCCTCCTCAATTATCATCCCGAGATTCAGTCTATCCGGTCTCTAATGGATCCTAACAAAACTTCCTTTGGGTGCTTGAGGATGGACTCATTATGTGATGGCATGAGTGTGATGCTAATGAACCCGAACCAGTACTCACAGCTAGATTCAGGTCCTTCTTCTCAATCCACAGAGGTGTAAAGTCAGAAATCAAGGGAGCCAACCATCCCTAAGGTCGTTGAGGGTTTTTTTATGAATCCTATACACCAAGAAATGGATCACATCAATTGTGCACCCGAACACCGCATTTATGTCTGAACTTTTGAAGTTAACCTTTTAACCCCGCACCACCACATGATCAACATGTGTAAACAAACTAGCCTTCTTCTTGCCTTTCAGGATCAGCTTCCCGTACTCCCCATAGAGCTCCTTAACCCAAGAAGGTATTTATGGTTGTTGGGGTTGTGTGAATCGCTCAAATTTGTGAAACCAAATTGTGTCTAACATAGCCGGATACCTGTCCACTACCTTATCAGTGGAAAACCTCTTTTCTTCCAAAATAGAACTCAACCTAGTTGCCTTTAACTTATTCATCGAGCGTAGTGGTGTTGCCTGGGCTGGGGGCACTTTTGGTGCCTTTCCAACTGCCTGTTCTGGAGGTGCAGGAGGTGTCGGGAGTACTGGGAGTCTTGCCGGATCATGTAGCACTTTTGAGCGCAATTCATCCCATCTCAGGTGAAGGGTTTGATCATCCTCTGGTTCTGACTCAAAGGCTGGACTTCTGGACCCAAACTCTTCCTATTTGTTCGACTTAGATGTAGTGAGATGGGTGTCATAGACACCCATGTTGTGTGAGCTAGAATTACTTGGACTCGGCTCTACATGTCACTTTCCTTTATTTGTCCCCTTCCCCCCTTTTTGGAGGATGTTTGGGTTGCGTTGATCGTGGAGGAGCAGAGAGTTCATAAATGACTACTCTTTGTGCTCTCTTTCTAGGTGGTTGGTTCCTTCATGGTACCTTGGGCATAGCCATATCTACGAGACAACACAAATTGAACAAATACAGTTGCAATGGGTTAGTGAAATACAAAAATAAAAGAATTGCAAGTCTTAAAGGGCTCATTCAACAAACCTTAAAGGGCTCGCTGAAAGTCACAAAACCAAAGTGCAAAGAAGTCAGCACAAGTAGATGGGGTTCGAGGTAAATTGGCAAATCACCGAACTAAAGGTAGCTCACCGAATTTCACAAAAAGATTTTCAACAAACATGGATACAAAAAGGCGATAACAAGTGCATTCCGCGAGTCGCTGAGTAAACTCGAAAACTAAGGCATATCACCGAATGTTATAGAATCCATCAACTAAATTCAGATAAAAAAGGGCGATTTAAGGGGTAAGTTGGTGAACCGCAAAATAATTCGGTAACTCGACTAAGCTCGCTGACTAGTATCTTGTGCTAGATTTTTAGCCCGACCCTTAATTTTCAATGCCCCGCCTACGAGAACCAAATTAAAGGCCTGTTCTATGAAATTAACACCTATCGCATATCATTACCAACACTGGGGTACTCAGACTTCCCCCAATTTATCTAAAATTAACCAATCAACGTCTTTTAACCTTGAGAACGACGTCACCCGATCTATCATTGGGAAAATTTAGTTGTTCAGTGCGATTCAGGTTACTTAGACTTCACCTACACCAACCCAACATGCATAACCACCAATCAAACAATTTAGACCCGAAATTCAAAATTTTAACAAGACAAACATCTAACATGATCGATTCACCCAACAATAACTAACTAATCAATTAACCACTCAAGGGAAAATAGTAGATCCATCACTAATACACACATGCTTAGGAAATGGCAAAAAGTTAAAGCAAGTTCAGGACACTAACCTCAGAAACAGAAAAATAAGCAACATAAGCAAATGCGAAAACAGGCAAGAATTCCAAACAAGCAATGACACCCACACAAATACTTGGCACAAATTATTATCTAAAATGAAACGAAAAGAGTGAAAGAGTCAAAAAATACAAAATCAAGAGGATTTTTTAAATTTAAAATGGTTTGAAGCCTTTTGAACCTTCAGCTTGTGCCTCGATCAGCGGTATCCACTTATGTCGTCGACCCATTTGACGATGCGCAGATGGGCACTTTGTCCGCCTAAGTAACCAGAACTCCAACCCTTTGGTTTGTAAAAAAGGCAATCCACATCAGGCTCACCAACTTACTCGGCGATTCACCAAATTCTTCCTGAGCTCGCCTAATGGACTATTTCTCCAAAAAGTCAAGTTTTCAATCTGCATATCCAATAACTGTTATTCAAATAACAGAATAAACATGGGTTGCCTCCCAAGAAGCGCCTTATTTAACGTTGTGGCACAACGAATATGTTCTTTCAAGCTTCAATCTTTGGGTTAACCATGGTATCACTCGGTAAACCCCCTTTAGGCATTGGATTTAAATGAGCCGAGATTTGACCCATCTGTGTTTCCAGTTGTTCAACAGACACTAAGTGTTAAACAACTGTTTTGTTTAGAGAAAAGACGTCCTTTTTCATTTCCTCTAGAACCTTGTCTGATCCTTCCACTTTGTTGAGGATATGAGCAAGCATATCTTTGGTGCGAACATTTTCAGGATAAGCTCTTTGCTCTTTTGGCTTTTGACACTCATGAGGAGACACATAACAATCTTTCCCACGTTCCCGCTCTCTCCAATTTATACCATGGTCACGCCATTCCCTATCTTGGTCTCTCCAATCATCATCGCGGTCCCTGTTCCAACCTTGATTCTCGCCTAGCCTTGGATTGTTTGGACGAGAACCCCCAGCCTGATTTGCCATGAAATGCACTTTTTCATTGTACACGGCCTCAAAGTGTGCTTCATCAAAATTTACTCTGCTAATTCCGACCGCATTTACATCCTTAGATCCACTTCCCATGACATGTTTCATCGATAGGTCCATTTGGGTCATCGTTTTGGCCATGTTTTCATCTCGCTCTTGGTTCTCCTCCAATTGTTCCTTAGTCAGCCAAAAGTTCAAAGAGACACCTTATCTTACCTTGTGTAGTATGACCGATTAATTTTTGTCATCTCATCAAGAAGGGCTGATGTTATGTCAAACGGTTATCTCATGATTCCACATCGAAAGAACTAGTTTGCAACACCTTTGTTGACCGCGTCAGGGCTCCCGTAAAAATATTGCATTAACACATTGTCCGGCAGCCCATGAGTCGGACATTGAAACAACAACTTTAGAAATTTCAACCATGTCTCATGGATGGGTTCGCCATTAATACACTTGAAATTCTGAATAATATCCCTCAACTTAACCATCTTCGAAGGAGGGAAAAACCTTTTCTAGAACACCTCGGTGAATTCCTCCCAAGAAGTTATTGAATCCCTTAGTAGCTCGGCCAATCACTTCATTGCTTCCCCCATTAGAGAAAGGGGAAATAAACAAAGCCGGACTAACTCTTAGGTGATGTTCTTGAAAGAGAATGGCCCACAAAAATCCACAAAGTTCCTGATGTGGTCATGAGGGTACTCATTATCGAGTCCTCCAAAGAGATCCTTCATTTGCAATAATTGCAACATAGTGCTGGTCACATGAAACATTGCATTGTCCATAATTCGAGGCAATTGGATAGTCCTACACTTCCCAACTGATCCTCATTGACATCATGCAAATTTCTGATGTCATCATTGTTTGCAAGTTGGCTGGCATTGATCCCATTGACACTCATCTCTTCACCTATTTTAGAGCATCCAAAAAAGAACACAACTAAGTCGATTCAACTACAACAAACTCAGTTCACGACTAAACTTCAATAAAAGAATTCTAAAAACCATTCCCCGGTAGAGGCACCATTTTTGATAATGCTCAACTACACTTCATCCGGTTCTTAGTGTAGGCGGTCGCTGACAAGTATAAGCCCAACTAAGAGTTGGGGTCAATCCCACAGGGAGTGATGTAGTAAAGAATTCAATCAAGAAGTAAAATCGTGTCCTAATCGTTTGTAGAAATAGAAGTTTTGTAAAACTAAAGCAAATCACGAAGTTTGAATGATTAATAACAAATGTATGGAGGGATTTGGGTAACCAATTTACAACTACTAAAAACATATGTAAACAAGTGGAGAAGGTTTTTTGGGAGTCTGATAAGTTGAATGTTAATTTTGCGTAATGGGTGATTACGAGTTACTCAAAGTTGTTGAATATAAGTGGGTAGGATGGGTTTTAAGTTCAATAGACATTTCTCAATCAACTATTTTGATTAGTTCTTTCGAACCTCACAAGCGAAAGACAATCGAACAACCCATTACCTTAATCAATCCACTTTTTCAAGCTAGATTTGCAAGATTGCAATTAAACCCACTTTCTCAAGCTAGATTCAAAACAATACAATCAAAACATATATCAACTAATAAATTGACTCTAACACTTATTTCTCAAGCAAGTATCGAGTTGTAATCTAGAACTGCATTTGCCACTACAATTCCTCAATTAAAACATGAATAATTAATTGAACCCACTTCAAATCAAATAAAACACCCGTAACTAAAAACACTCATTAGCAAATTTAGGCATTCAACTACATAATCACACACCCTAGAATGGGGATTTTAGCCAAACATAGTAAAGAACAAGAAATTGTTACCAAATAAGTTTTCCATCAAATTTGGCAACAATCCACAAGTCTCCAAATGCTCCATTTCAAGATATAAATCTCACAATCTCTAAATCCTTTCTCAAAAATATCAAAATAATGATCTATAATGTAATATATCAAATACCCAGAAGTTGAGTAATGTGTGTAAAATTCCAGGACTGTTCAGAACTCCTTCTCTTCCTTTGAAAATAACATTTATACTTTCCTAGAATTTCAGCATCGGAGTCACTCGGCGAAGTAAGTCAGGTATCGCCTGTAACAATTGTGTCTTGGAAAGAGCTAATATTAGACAAAACTAAATTGGAAAGAGCTAAATTGAGAATTTTGCAAGTTAGTCTTAAATTGTGAGTTTTGGGTGAACTTCAAATGACCATAACTTTCAGTACAGGATGAGTTAGGTGGCCCATGAGATATCATATGAAATATCTTTGAGTCCTCTTTCCTATGTCATTAAGTTTGCTAAATTCTGAGTTCGGCTGAGGGAGATATGTCTGTTAAAGTTCAGCCTGTCCAGTTAAGGAAACTCATTTGAATTAAGGAGGGGTATTTTGTTCTTTTCCTTACCCCACGAAGTTTTCAGGTTTTGGTTACCCCAAATAGGGGTCTAAACTTATTTGGTTCTGTTTTCAGAATTCCTAAACACGCTTAAGATTTTGTAGAGAAGTGCAAGAGGAGAAAAAGGAGAAGTTCAAGTGTTTGTTTAAGATTCTTGCGATTGTTGAGGAGTTTCACCAAGGATTTGATCCTTACGAGGTATGTAGGTTCTCATGGTGTTGGGTTTGTTCACCCACAGGCCAATCATGTTATTTTTAACTATAATTTCGTTATTGAGGTTGAATGATTTCAATTCTTGAGGTTTTTTGCTTTGTTCTTTGATAATGGAGTTCTTGTTGAGTTCTTGAGGTGAGGGATGCAAATGAGAGTTGTTCTTGATAAATTTCTATGTGAATTTAGTTGTAAATGTTTTGGGTTTAAGAATATAAAAGAGTTTGAGGGAAATCGTTCGATTCTACGTGATATCTACACTTAAAATTTTTATTAATCCTTGAGAGATCAAGCATATCCAAATCATAACTCTTGAATTCATAATTCAAATTCAAGATAGAGTTAAGAGTAAAGTTTCCGGAAGTTCTTTGAGTCATTTTGAGAAGTTTCTTTACAATCTTTTAAAACTTATTTTAAGACTTGAGTGCTTGAGTATAAGGATGAAAATATTTGAGTTTCAGTTTTCAAAGTGAATATATGTGAACTAAGTAATCCAAGAGTAAATGCTTTCACAGTTAAAACTAGAGGAAATCTTGATTTCCGAATGAGTTTGAGGAGTTTTTGAGCACTATCTGTTTTAAGAGATTCTTTTGAGTAATAATCTCAAAGTTGAGTATGAGGAAATGTTTTTAAAACATATGAGCATGAGTTATATTATTGGTAGTAGTATTGAAAACTGATATGTTGACGAGTTCAGACAACTTAAAGTCCTCATACAACGTGTATGACAACATGGGTAAAGGGTCATACTTTTTAGATGGTTCCTTATTGCTTTTAAGCATAGTTTAGTGGTTCCACTTTGTTGAGGATGTCTTATACTCTGACAATTTATAGAATAGTTCTGGCAGCGTCGGCGAGATGATGTATCATCACATGACTCATAATGAGGGTTGTCAGTTAGAGAATCTCCCAAATAAGAGTAAAGAGTTATTATTGTATTTTTAAATACTTTGAGTTGTCATTTACTGCTTTAAAAGCTTTCTTTATACTGCATATTTTCTTTGTTGCTTTATAATGAGTTGATTATTCTGGAATTGAGTTTAGCATTTCTAAGTTTGAGCATCTTGAGTATCTTGCGTATATTTGAGTATCTTTAAGTTGAGTTTAGTTAAGATGAGGTAAGTATGTTCTTCCATTCTATCAGACCAAGCTTCTATATGTGCTTTAGAATTCCCCTTGCATGCCCGTACATTGCATGTACTGACCCCATTTGGCCTTCATCTTTGATGATGCAGATATAGGTAACCATGGTTATCAACAAGTGCCCCGTTGATACAACTAGCAGTCAAGAGTTGCTTCAGTGAGAATCCTTTCTTCCAGAGGATTCTGATTTATTTTTTCAACTTTGTGAAGATATCATGGGTCTTGTCCTGACATCTATCATAGTATTTAGAGTCTTCATTGACAGTAGAGCTTTAAGAAGTCTATTTCATTTTCAATTGTTAAAGTTCTAGACTTGAGTTACCTCTTTTGGCAAGTTGAATTTTTTCTTTAAAATATTCTTAGTTATCTATTTTGAAACTGTTTGAGAAACCTTTTTTTTTGAGTTCATCTAATGTTGAATAAGTCTCCTTCTGAGTATTAAGCCAGACCAACAATTCTCTTGGGGACCATCAATGGTTCTTGAGTACCAGTCGCATCCAGGGTATAGGCTCGGGGCATGACATCACCGACTCGATCAGCGATGCACCGAGTGCTCCTACTCTCACCTTTTTGTGTGGCTTTTCACCATCTCTCTTCTGTAACTTTTGGCAATTGAGATTGGCATCACCAATCTCCTTGGCACGTCGCCAAACTGCTAATCTGCTCACCAAGTTGGTCTTGTCCATGAACTGGCCTGCTAGAAATTTAGGCGAGCTGAAGGTCCACTCGGTGGCTCGCTGAGTGGCTTTGGCGAGTACCAACCTTGCTCTTTTACCTTCATTACTTCATACTAACATTTAACATTAATTATGAGCATAAATTAGGCATTGAGGACACTAATTTCCCGACTATAAAGCCCTAAATGAATCAAAATCTGCTACTCATCACTGACCATAAGAACTTAAATTTTTTTTGGGTGAATGTTGCAATGGATAGGCAATCGAAGAAACCCATTCCATAAACTTTCTATAATAACCAGCAGAACGCAAGAAACTTTGAATATCCTAAGGGGATACAGGTCTAGGCCAACTCTTAACCGCATCCATCTTCTTAGGATCTACCTCAGTACCCTTACTGGAAAAAATGTGACCAAGAAACTCCACAGACCTCAACCGAAATGCACATTTGCTAAACTTTGAAATAGTTGTTGTCCTTGAGGACTTGAAACACAATCCTCAAATTGTCAACATGCTCGTCCTCACTCCTTCAGTAAATCATAAGGTCATTGATAAACACAATTAGAACCATGTCAAGAAATTATTGAAACACTATATTCATCAAGTCCATAAATGCACCCGGAGCATTAGTCAAACCAGAGGACATTACCAAAACTCATAATGACCATATCGAGTTCGAAAAATCATCTTCGGAAAGTCATCTTCCTTCACCCTCAATTGGTGATAACCCAACCGGAGGCCGATCTTAGAGAAGTAACTCTCACTTTGGAGGTTAATTAGGTTCTTCAATCTTGTTTCCTTGTGTTGGCTGGACTTCGTAATCAGAAATCACTCAAATATGAACTCATTCTATTTGATTCTATTATGCTTGTTACTTTCTGTTTAAGTGTGTAGGTTTCTTTGGAGATAACAATGCCCTATTTATAGACCCAAAGATCTCTCCTTCTTCAACTTTAACTCAGTAACTTTGTAGTGGTTCCTACACCTTGAGCCATGTTAATAAAATCATATTGAAAATCTTGTCAAAAACTAGTCATGTGTTTTTCTTTTGCCTAGTAAGTCACACGAAACACATAGTCCTCGTGAGTCACACAACACATAGTCCTAGTGAGTCACACATATCACAGTGCTCATGAGTCACACATCACGTAGTCCTCATAAGTCAAACATTACATAGTTATCGTGAATGCACGCATCACATAGTCATATAAAAATCATTCCTCAAAAATTTCCCATCCATTGCTCAATTGCGGTCATGGTAAACAAGTTTATGACTTTACCTTTTCAAACTCTTCTCCTACGGTTTCTCACCCTATGTTCTTCCAAGTCATTTCTTCCTCAGATGAATTATGCCGTCTCGTAAGTAATTTTTCCATTTTCTCTTTTTTATATCTCTTTTTAATCATGGATTTTCTCAAAGATTTCCAATCTTATTTTAATGCAAATGTAATTTCCGTCCTTGTTGACTGTTGATTTAGATCCAACAATTACTATATAATTTTATTATGTATATATGGGTCTAGTTCAATGAAAAATTCTCAAAATCATGTAAGAAGATAAAGATCATTCCCTCGATAAAAAACATTCCATACTTTCAAACGTTTTAGGTTTCTCAAGTTTTGGACTGAAAGAGAGGATTTTAAAGAAGTGGTGGAGAAGAATTGGGTGGCTGAGAGTTCGAATGAAATTTTTGTACAACTTAAGTAGAAATAAGAGAGAACCAAGACGACCTTAGCCAAGTTGAGTAAAGAAAATTTTGGGGATATTTTTAAAACAACTAGCAATTAGAGAAGATATAGTGAAATTGAAGGAGTAACTATTTCTTTACAATCCATCACACGGTTATAGAAGTATTCTTCAGATGGCTCATGTAGAGTCGAAGGTTTATTTACACTTTGAAAAAGAGTTTTGGAACAAAAAGCTAGTGTGCAGTGTTTTGAGGAAGGGGTCAGGAACACTAAATTCTTTCACAGTCTAGTGAGAGGAAGAAGAAAAAGGGTTTACATGAGGAGAATTATTAAATATGATGGCTCATGGGCAAGATTAGATAATGCGATTGCAGAAGAACGGGTTAATTTTTTGACCAAACAATATACCGCAGGGGTAAATCATTCTGACATATCTCTACTAATGCATAATAATCATGTAATGTCGCAAAAGGAAAATGCTATATTGACCAAATTACCTGATGAGGATGAGATTAAGAGGGTAGTATTTGAGTTAAATCCAGAAAGCTCTTGTGGACCAAATAGTTTTTCTAGGTGTTTTTATCAGAATTGTTGGGACACTTTTGGTTCAGATGTGATAAAAGTAGTTCAGGCTTTCTTCGAAGGAGCTACTTTACCTAAGTCTATTACTCATACTAACTTGGTGCTATTACCTATAAAGGATTTTCCTCAATCCTTTTATGATCTTAGAACTATTAGCTTGATTATTTTCCTTAATAAAATCATATCTAGATTGGTGCATGAGAGAATGGAGGTGTTACTCCTAGATTGATATCCCAGAATCAATGTGGATTTGTCTACGGAAGAAATATTACTGAAAATGTATTGTTGGCCCAAGAAATTATTACTGATACTATTTTCAGAAGCAAAGCTGATAATGTGATTATCAAGCTTGACATGGCAAAGGCATGTGGAAAGGTTGATTGGAGATTTTTTGTTAAAGTTATGGAAAAAATGGGTTATATTTCTATGATGTATGACATGATTTGGAGAATTATTGCTAATAATTGGTACTCTGTATTGATTAATGGTCAACCACATGTTTTTTTTCCATTCATCAGTGGGGGTTAAGCAAGGAGATCCTCTGTCTCCTGCTTTGTTTTATACTTACTGCTGAGCTATTAACTAGAGCTCTAAATAATCTAATCCTAGAAGATGAATATAAAGGATATGGTCTTCAAAAATGGAGTGAACAGCTGATTCACTTAGCTTATGCTGATGATACAATTATTTTTGCCTCTACTGATAGGAGTTCTCTCAAGTTGATAATGCACACATTGAAAAGGTATGAACAATAATCAGGACAACTTATAAACAAAGAAAAAGGTTTCTATTACTTGTTTAACAAAGTTGCTCTTAGTTGGTTGAGGAAATCACAGGTTTCTGCAAAGGGAGTTTTCGTTTAACTTACTTGGGTTATCCTATTGGCCGTGCTAAGAAGAAGAAGATTCTTTTCAAAGAGCTCATCAAGAAGATTCAGAATAAACTTCAAATGTTGAAAGGGAAACTTCTATCTGTAATGACCCGGAAGGTCATTTTTGGAAATGTTTGGCCTGTTTGTTCAATTACAAATATTTAGTTGATGGGTATTTATTAAATAACTAATTATTATAAGTTTATGGCTAATGGGTGAAGTCCATAATCTATTTAATACCTTACCCAGTACATAATTATTTCCCTATATAATTAAAAACAAATTAGGGAGAAGATGTACATATATGACGAAGAACGGCCGCAAGCTTCAAGTAACTTGTTACTCAAACTTATCTTAGTTTCATTAATTATATGAATATGTTTGGTTGATTAGTGTTATTATTGGCAAGTGTAGAGGGAATTGAGAGTAAAGAGGGGCGGCTATAGGGGTGAGTACTACTCACTGGTGGGTTGTATTTTAGATAGAAGTGAGGGAGTAATGATTGGTTGGTGATACATTGGGTATAAATTTGAAGATGGTAGTATATTGATTGAATGGTAGGATGGGTGCTTTAATGGTCGGTCAAGTTACCCATTTTGTAAATGCACCAAATTGATTTTCGTTGATTTATTTCCTTGCTATTATTATAATGTATAAAAGTACAAGTTTTGGTATACTAAGATAACTAATTAAATATTGGGTGTATTATATTATATGAAAACTATTAGGGTTGTGGTGTTTGGATAAATTATGAGTTAACCCTAGGCTTGAAATTTGGAGAAAATTGAAAGAGTTGATATGTTAATTGGTATCAAGATTTAGGAACTTGATTATAGGTTTGGATGAGTTTTTGGGTCTAAGATAAACATATGTGTGTTGTTAGTTTCGAATCTTATTGTGATTATTTATTCGGATAAAATGCATTGATTCGGAAGTCTAACGAAAGAGGAAGACTCAAGCCCTGCAGTGATTATTCGACTATTTGAGGCAAGTGGATTTCTAAACCCTTGTTAAGTGTATGGAATTCGTGTATTTTCTTGTAATATGTGTTTGGGTGTAAGGTGATGGGTTGACTTGTCCATGTTAAATAATTCTAATGATGGAAAAAGGGTAATAAAAAGGTAATATGATTAATTGTTGGTATGTGATGTTTGAGAATGATTTGAAGGTTTATTTCTTAATTGTTGATGTTGTATCACAGTTGCATTGTCGTGAATTGTGCCTTGTTATGAAAATGGCATCTCCTCATTTTTTTGTGCGAACATGTCATTTGCATTGGTTCTAAGACATGGTTGTGATAAGTGTTATGTGATAAAAGGATGTACCATTTTGAGTGATGTATCACGCGTCGTAATAGATACTATATATCGAGTGACGTATCACACACCGTGATGGATACTATTATCGAGGGATATGTCACGCGCCGCAACGGATGCACGGACATGTATAACTCCCATGGGTCCCAGACTGAGAGACATCGAGTGTGTATCGTTAAGTCAGACATGCATCACTATACTTGACATTACATTTCATAGCATTGCACATTTTTATCATTGATGAACTTGATCTTGTAAGTTGCTAATCTTGTGAGTGTCTTTCTGTGAAACTTGTGATTTATGAATATTGAGTTATTTTCTAGAATATGTAATCTGTTAGGGGTCGTTTGGTACAATGTATTAGGAAATATAATGCATGCATTAGGTGTGTGTATTAGTAGTACCTTGTTTGGTACACTTTTTCATGCCATGTATAACTAATGCTTGCATTAGTTATACACTCTATTGTGTATTAAGTTGTGTATTACTAATACCAAGGAATTCTAGGTATTAGTAATATATAGCATTTTAACACTTGCATTAGATTTGATAATTACAAAACTACCCTTAAAGCCTTTTCATTTTCTTTGTTGTCATAAGTTTTTATTTTTATTTTTATTTGGTTTTTAGTGTCTTTTAATTTGTTGGTGTCTTAATAGGCTTTATGATCTCTTAAGTATCTTTTAAAAAAAATTAATAAATCTAATTTCAATATAATTTAATCAAAATTTTTACTATTGTGACGATAAATTTGAGAAAAAAATTATTTCCCAACTTTTCAAAAAAATATTTTGACGCAATAGTACAACTATTTAATCTAATTTTTGAAAAAAATAATAATAAGAAGAAGATGTTTTAGCAAAGATATCTTTTTTAGTGTTTTAGCAAAGAACTTTGTTGCAAAGGAAGTGTACAAATAAATAAAATGTGGAGGGTATTTTTGTAAACATAAATTTTTCAATAGAAATTATGCAAGATTTGTTATTTCTAATACAACAAACCAAACAATGTATAAGAAATAATGCTTGCATAACTAATACATGCATTACTAATGCAAGCACTACTAATGCACCTTATTTTGTATTGTTCTTATACGCTCTACCAAACGACCCCTTAGAGTGTTGTTGTTGAGCTATGTTCTTTGTAAACTGTGGACTGTTAAGTTGGGATGGTTTTATGCAGGTTGTAGTTGTAGAGGTTCGGATAGGGTGTAAGGAGTACCCGTATTATGTTCCCTTAGCTTGGGTTTAGAGGGTTGCTTGCTGAGTATCGTGTGGTTTGGTACTCACCCCTTGCTTCTACAATTTTTGTAGGTTACGAGCCTAGATTTTTCTGGTACTTGTCGTTCTTTTCTTTTCTGAGGTTTCTTGGAGATTTGTGAGGTAGTTGTTTGTCATCTCAGTGGACCTTCTTACTCCTATTTATGATTTTGTTCTATTCTTAAAACAATGTCATTTGAGACTTGTGTTTTTCTTTTGAATCAATTGTAATACTTTAGAGTCTTGGGCACGTGACAACCATATTTTGGGGGTATTTCTGAGTTGATTATAAATTTTTTGCATTTTATTGTAATGGTTGAGTTTTAGGCTAACTTGTCTTGGTGGGATAAGACGAGTGTCATCACGTCCATATTTGGGTCGTGACAAAATGGTATCAGAGCCCCAAGTTCATAGGTCTCATATGTGTACAAGCCGAGTCTAAGTAGAGTCTCGAGGATCGGTATGGAGATGTCTATGCCTATATTTGAGAGGCTATAGTGACTCTTAAGAAAAATCTTTACTTCTTGGATCTCTATCATGCGTATTTGGTCCGATTTTGATTCTTATCGCATCATTGCATTCACTATCACTTGTAGTGATAACTCGTGCGTAGTTCCTCATGTGAGCAGTTTGTGTGTCGTGTATGACTTGAAGCTTAGACCTAGTACTAATGTGGAAGTGATAAACTTATGGAAATGATGTGTGGTTAGGTTAAGAATGTTCAACAATTTAGGTATGAATTTACAGATGGTAGTATATTGATTAAATGGTAGGATGGGTGCTTTAATGGTTGGTCAAGTTACTGATTTTGTAAATCCACCAAATTGATTTTCGTTGATTTTTTCCTTACTATAATTATAATGTATAAAAGTACAAGTTTTGATATATTAAGATAACTAATTAAATATTGGGTGTATTATATTATATGAAAACTATTAGGGTTATAATGTTTGGATAAATTATGACTTAACCCTAGGCTTGAAATTTGGAGAAAATTGAAAGAGTTGATATGTTAATTGGTATCAAGATTTAGGAACTTGATTACATGTTTTGATGAGTTTTTGGGTCTAAGCTAGACATATGTGTGTTGTGAGTTTCGAATCTTATTGTGATTATTTATTCGGATAGATTGCATTGATATGAAAGTCTAACGAAAGAGGAAGACTCAAGCCCCGCAGTGATTGTTCGACTATTTGAGGCAAATGCATTTCTAAACCCTTGTTAAGTGTATGGAATTCATGTATTTTCTTGTAATATGTGTTTGGGAGTAAGGTGATGGGTTGACTTGTCCATGTTAAATAATTCTAATAATGGAAAAAGGGTAATAAGAAGGTAATGTGATTAATTGTTGGTATGTGATGTTTGAGAATGATTTGAAGGTATATTTCTTAATTGTTGATGTTGTATCACAGTTTCATTACCGTGAATTGTGCCTTGTTATGAAAATGGTCATCTTCTCATTTTTTTGTGTAAACATGCCATTTGAATTGGTTCTGAGACATGGTTGTGATAAGTTATATGTGATAAGAGGATGTACTATTTCGAGGGACGTATCGCTCACCGCAATGGATACTATATATCGAGGGACATATCGCGCACCGCGATGGATACAATTATCGAGGGCCATGTCGCGCGCCGCGACGGATGGATGGATAGATATGTCCCACATGGGTCCCAGACAGAGAGACAATGGGTGTGTATCGTTAGGTCAGATATGCATCACTATACTTGACATTGCATTTCATCGCATTGCAGATTTTTATCATTGATGAACTTGATCTTGTATGTTGCTGATCTTGTGAGTATCTTTCTGTGAAACTTGTGATTTATGAATCGTGAGTTGTTATTGAGAATATGTAATCTGTTAGAGTGTTATTGTTGAGCTGTGTGCTTTGTAAGCTATGAACTTTTAGGTTGGGCTGTTTTTATGTAGGTGGTAGTTGTGGAGGTTCGGATAGGGTGTAAGGAGTACCCGTATTCTGTTCCCTTAGGTTTTGTTTAGAGGTTTTCTTGCTGAGTACCATATGGTTTGATACTCAACCCTTGCTTCTACAATTTTTGTAGGTTACGGGCCTGGATTGTTATGGTACTTGTCATTCTCTTCTTTTTTGAGGCTTCTTGGAGATTAGTGAGGTAGTTGTTTGTCATCTCAGCAGACCTTCTTACTCCAATTTATGATTTTGTTCTATTCTAGAAACAACGTCATTTGAGACTTGTGTTTTTCTTTTGAATCAATTGTAATACTTTAGAAGCTTGTACACGTGACAACCAGATTTTGGGGCTATTTTTTAGTTGATTATAAAGTTTCCACATTTTATTATAATGATTGAGTTTTAGGTCTAACTTGTCTTGGTGGGATAAGACGAGTGCCATCACGTCTATTTTTGGGTCGTGACACTATCTTATGGGTGCAAAGCAGTGCTGAGTAACCATGTATTGCAGAGTATTCATGTCTACCTCCTCTCAGCTATCAGGCCTCCTAAATGTGTCATTGATGATATTAATAAGATTTTTGCAAAATTCTTCTAGGATTCTAAAGAACAAGGAAGAGCCAATTACTGGGTAGAATGGGGGGAATAGTTGTATGCCCAAGGATAAGGGAGGTTTAGGTTTTAGTTCTTTATTTCATGTCTCTAAAGCTTTATTTGCTAAGCTGTGCTGGATTTTTAGAACAAAAAATACAATGTGGACAAATTTTATGTGAAACAAGTATTGAATAGGACAAAGGCCACAATAGAGAAGGACATGCTAGTGTGTGCTTTGATAATTGGACACAGCTAGGAGCTTTGCATTTTTTGATGCCTATATCACATAACCAAAGTCAAATGGTAGATGTCAAGGAACTCTATGCTGAAGATGGATGGAAGATTAATGCACTGGAAAGTAAATTCAATGAGGATTGATGTTTGCTTAATCAAACACAACATCAAATTCGAGTGTCTACGATCGTACAATAGTAAAGTAACCCAACCAAGGGTTGAGGTCGTGTCCAAAGGGAGTGGTTTTGAGAATTAATAGAAAAATAAAATTTAGTTCTTATTACTCATAGCTATAGATATTATCGAATATAAACATACTAAATTTAAAGGGGGTGACGCAAGCGTCAATTATCAATGGGTGGTTTTGCATTAATTCACAACTACAAACAGCGAAAATATATAAAAACTAGATAGATAGACGGGATTCTTGGGATATGGTAGGAATACGGGATAAACTAAACTGTCGGGTACATGCTTTTGATAGTAAATTGTTGAGTATTTGTGACTAGGCTAGACTATAGTGGGGGTAAATTCTCTCTCGAGCAACTTAACCCAAATCGACTCGATTTCTCTCGAACACCGAGTTACCACTTTAAGCACAGCCTCCGCCTTAGCCCATTCAGTCTCTCGAGCTGAATGTGTGGCAGAAGGACTAGGATTCAGTCTATCGAGATGAACCCAAGTCGACCCAATACCACTGTCTATCAATTTAGTAGTCTTAGGCCCAATCTAATCCATAAACCTTGGCCTTTTTAACTAGATCCATATAGCTCAAGTAGGTGATGCACCTACTTGGTCCTTTGGACTGGTCAATAAGTCAAAGTAGGTGATGCACCTACTTGTCACCTGCTAGCTTAGTTAAGTTAAGAGAGCAACTCACTTATTTTATTCCATTTTCTAAATATTAATACCTTTTGATTTAACTTATCACTTCACTTTCAACTTTAAGCTCAATTACCACCCTACTGTGTCTTTAAATACTCTCGTTGGATTTAACTTGCAGTACACATGCTGAAACGTGCAAGGCATCACATCACCTTCCGAGTTAGTTTAAACCAACACTAATCATATAAGAATCATGGTCCCTCACGTATACTATAAGGCTATGTCAAGTATCACAAGAATATAACAAGCATATGCGTAATACGGGCTGTTATATCTATTGCCACTAGTTTCATGGGAAACTGAGTCCATAACTATACCACGAGGAAATTTATAAGCGTCATATAATAGAACTAGTACACGTAGAATACGGGGTCTTACATATATGTGATACTTATCACACGTGATGAATTTAAATGTATAGCCTTGATGATTAAATTTATTGTTTTCACCTATTTTCTTTTTAGTGTGCTGGCAAATAAAATCTATGCAAATACAAAGAGTAATTAAATATTTCAGACTTAATTTGCCTTTTGGGTGAGATGAACACCACATAACATCCCGTCTTACCATCCAAATAGCTACAATTTGAAATTTGTTCATTAATAAATGGCCTAATATACCCCTGAACTTTGCCATTTGTAGATGATATGCCCCTCGTTATTATAATGGCTCATATAACCGTTATTGTTATACAAACGAATTACATATACCCCTACCATTATAAATTAAGCTCACATATGCCCTTCATTTATCAGAGTGAAAAAAATTAGTTTTGAATTTTTATTTTTTATTTCAATTTTTTTTTAAAATCATGTAGGGCTGTAGGGGTATATACGATCCTTCTTGCAATGTTCAAAGTATAATATTTTTCACAAATAAATTATTTTTTGAATTCTTTGATTATCATTATTTGAGTTTCTTATTCTTATTTTGTTTTTTAATATAAAGAAAAAAAATTAAAACTAACTTTTTTGTGGGTATATTATAATTTAAAACTATTTTTAATTATCTTGAATATATTAACCATTTCTTTCTTTTCTGATCGCCTAGAAGGGACAAAAGAAAGATCTTGTTGTTTCTTCAACAAATTCTGATCTCTAGTGGACCTCTCAGTAGGATTTGAAATTTAACCATAAAAATAATAAATTTAAATTAGTCAATGAAATAAGAAAATTCAAAAAATATGTGTGAGGAGGATTCATGTCACGGCCCGAGCCTAAACCCTCGACATAACTGGCACTCGAAAACCATTGTTGGTTCCCAAGGGAACCGTTGGCCTAGCTCATTACGCAGCGGAAGATTTACTTAAGCAAAATGAAAACTCTTGTTGCCAAAATAATTTGTAAAAAAACTTTATGCAAACTTAACTCCAATAACCATCTGAAAATAATTTAACAAGTATTAGTTAAATGCCTCATGGACTCAACATTATAAAAACAAGGAAATAATGATAGACTCCTCGACCTTTAAACTACCTACAAAGCCTCTACTATTACATAAGGATTATCGAGACAAGACCCACGACATCCTAACAACTGAAAGTAATAATGAAACTCTTCAGAAGCGAAGGGGATCACCAAAGCTAACTGGAACTACAGGCAGTATCATATGCCCTTCATTTATCAGAGTGAAAAATTAGTTTTGAATTTATAATTTTTATTTCAATTTTTTTTAAAAATCATGTAGGGCTGTAGGGGTATATACGACCCTTCTTGCAATGTTCAAAGTATAATATTTTTCACAAATAAATTATTTTTTGAATTATTTGATTATCATTATTTGAGTTTCTTATTCTTATTTTGTTTTTTAATATAAAGAAAAAAAATTAAAACTAACTTTTTTTTGGGTATATTATAATTTAAAACTATTTAAAATTATCTTGAATATATTAACCATTTCTTTCTTTTCCGATCGCCTGAAAGGGACAAAAGAAAGATCTTGTTGTTTCTTCAACAATTTCTGATCTCTAGTGGACCTCTCAGTAGGATTCGAACCCAGATGATTTTTCCAATATTGTAATTTAGTTTTGGTATTTGAAAAAAAAAATTGGGTCATATATAATAGATTTTACAAGAAAGTTAGTGAATAATAAATAAATTTAACCATAAAAATAATAAATTTAAATTAGTCAATGAAATAAGAAAATTCAAAAAATATGTGTGGGGAGGATTCATGTTAGGGCCCGAGCCTAAACCCTGGACATAACTGGCACTCGAAAACCATTGTTGGTTCCCAAGGGAACCGTTGGCCTAGCTCATTACGCAGCGGAAGATTTACTCAAGCAAAATGAAAACTCTTGATGCCAAAATAATATTTAAAAAAACTTTATGTAAACTCAACTCCAATAACCGTCTGAAAATAATTTAACAAGTATTAGTTAAATGCCTCATGGACTCAACATTATAAAAACAAGGAAATAATGATAGACTCCTCGACCTTTAAACTACCTACAAAGCCTCTACTATTACATAAGGATTATCGAGATAAGACCCACAACATCCTAACAACTGAAAGTAATAATGAAACTATTCAAAAGCGAAGGGGATCACCAAAGCTAACTGGAACTACAGGCAGTATCATATGCCCTTCATTTATCAGAGTGAAAAATTAGTTTTGAATTTATATTTTTTATTTCAATTTTTTTTTAAAATCATGTAGGGCTGTAGGGGTATATACGATCCTTCTTGCAATGTTCAAAGTATAATATTTTTCACAAATAAATTATTTTTTGAATTCTTTGATTATCATTATTTGAGTTTCTTATTCTTATTTTGTTTTTTAATATAAAGAAAAAAAATTAAAACTAACTTTTTTTGTGGGTATATTATAATTTAAAACTATTTTTAATTATCTTGAATATATTAACCATTTCTTTCTTTTCCGATCTCCTGGAAGGGACAAAAGAAAGATCTTGTTATTTCTTCAACAATTTCTGATCTCTAGTGGACCTCTCAGTAGGATTCGAACCCAGATGATTTTTCCTATATTGTAATTTAGTTTTGGTATTTGAAAAAAAAAATTGGGTCATCTATAATAGATTTTACAAGAAAATTAGTGAATAATAAATAAATTTAACCATAAAAATAATAAATTTAAATTAGTCAATGAAATAAGAAAATTCAAAAAATATGTGTGAGAAGGATTCATGTCACGGCCCGAGCCTAAACCCTGGACATAACTGGCACTCGAAAACCATTGTTGGTTCCCAAGGGAACCGTTGGCCTAGCTCATTATGCAGCGGAAGATTTACTCAAGCAAAATGAAAACTCTTGATGCCAAAATAATTTTTAAAAAACTTTATGTAAACTCAACTCCAATAACCGTCTGAAAATAATTTAACAAGTATTAGTAAATGCCTCATGGACTCAACATTATAAAAACAAGGAAATAATGATAGACTCCTCGACCTTTAAACTACCTACAAAGCCTCTACTATTACATAAGGATTATCGAGACAAGACCCACGACATCCTAACAACTGAAAGTAATAATGAAACTCTTCAGAAGCGAAGGGGATCACCAAAGCTAACTGGAACTACAGGCAGTATCAATGGAGTGTCTGTTGATGACCCTGAATACCTCTATTTGCATCATAAAAGATGCTGTCGAAATGGTGTCAGTTCATGGATTGTACGAGCATGTAAGGGGAATTCTAAAGCATAAACATAAGCTTTAACGGATAGAAAAGAAACATACTTACCTTTCCTCAAACACACTAAACTAAACTCAAACTCCACTCAAGGATAGCATACTCAACTCTAGATACTCAAGGATAAAATACTCAACTCAAAGGTAAGATACTCAACTCGAAGATACTCAGCTCAAGATACTCAACTCAAAAGCACTGAACTCAAGATACTCAAGGATAAAACAACAATAAAAGATGCAATATATGAAAATATTTTAAAACAGTAGATAATAACTCAATTGCATGTAAAGATACAATAATAACTCAATTGTATGTCAAAAATACAATAATAACTCTTATTTTGGATATTCTCTAACTGAAAATGATCACTATGAGCTATGTGATGATACAACATCTCGCCCATGCTATCAGAATTGTCTTATACCTTGTTGGAGTATAAGACATCCTCAACTAACTGGATCCACTAAGCTATGCTTAAAAAGTAATAATGAATTATCTAAAATCTATGACCATGTACTCATGTTGGCACACAGGGTTTATGAGGTCTTTGAGTTGTCTAAAATCGTCCTCATCCTCATTTACTCAAGTCTTAAAACAAATTATAAATAATTGTGAAAGACTTCTCAAAATAGGGTTCGTTCCGAATTATGGACGTGAACGACTCAATTCAAGGGTTTTAATAACCATAAATAAAACTCAATACTCGGAACTCAAGAACTCAATGATACTACTCATGTTAAGAATGCTCGACTCATAGGGTTCATGCAGAATTATGTGCATGACCAACTCAACTCAAGGACATCCATGTATATGAAATATTGTTTTCAAAAAGGATTAAGAACTCCATACACAAGAACTTAGAATATGAAGATACTACTCCTCTCAAAGATACTCAATTTATGGAGTTCATGCGAAATTTATGGGCATGAACGACTCTACTCAAAGATCTCACTTACTTGAGTCTTGAAACAATTGTAAGTAATTGTAGAAGACTTCTCAAAAAGACTCGAAGAAACGTTCTCAAACATTTCTTTCAACTCTACCTCGAGTTTGAATTATGAATTCAAGAATCATGATTATGATGCATAGGATTTCTCGATGATTATATGTAGTTTGGATTGTAAAAATCCAGAAGTGATCGATGACATGGTTTAATATACCTCAAACGAAAAGAAAGGAGGAAGAATAGGGGACTTGGCGTCCCTAGCGCACTGAGTGGCATGGGGCACTAGACCCTAAACTTTAGAACCCCTTTCCTGGCGCACTGCAGGGACCCCACACCACTCCCCTTGGCACATCTGGTGTGCACCGCTCCACCCTCTCTCCAAATCATTCCAACGAATTATCTTTTTAATTTTCCAGCCCTACCTCATCTAGATTCAAATGATTTACTCCAAATCCTCTTATATTCATATAATAAACACACTTAGATCAAAACCTACCAAAACAATCATTCATTTGCAAGATCCTCTCCTCAAGAACTCAACAACACTTGTTTAACAAGGAATGAAGCTAAAACCTCAAGAACTCAAATCATTCAACCTCCAGAATGAAATTACGGATAAAAATCATATGATTGTCATGTGGGTGAATGAGCCCAACAATATGAGAACTTACATACCTTAAAGAACTAGGTTCTTGGCATAATCTTGGATGAATGCTTGGAACCTCAACTTTTTCTCTTCTTGAATCTTCTCTCTAAAGTCCTAAACATTTTGGGGGTGAATGAAACTGATTCTAATATGTTTAGAACCTAAATTGGGTGTAATTCATGCTTAGACTAAGTGGGGGTAAGAAAAACCCGAAAATACCCCTCCTTAGTTCGGGTGCAAAGGCCCTATCTAGAGAGGCTGCACTCAAACTGTCATATCTCCCTTATCCGAACTCGAATTTCTGCAAACTTGGCGGCTTAGAAAGTGGTCTCAAAGATCTTCAATTTGATACCTCATGAGCCATCTAACTCATTATGTGCTAAAATTTATGGTTGTTTGAAGTTGACGAAAAGCTTAAAAATACTTACGGATGACTTGGATGAATTTCTCTTTAGTTCTTTTTGGAACTCAAGGTGCAACATCTAGTAACCTTAACACATAAGAAAAATTAAATTCCTCAATAAAATCTTAGTCACAATGAAGAATAGTTTGAGTCTTATCTTAAAAAAAAATATCCGGTTGCAATTACATATACTCATATGGATTATATTTTATTAAAATATAATTAAAACATTAAATAAAAATTAAAATTTTCTTATCCATCAGAGGGAAATGGCATATGTTAGTCATTTGTATAACAGTAGGGGTAAATATGAACCACTTTCATAAGGAGGGGCATCTCAACTCTAAATCACAAAGTTTCATTTGTTACTTCTTACATTTTTACGCTAAAAATATATGGAAAAAAACAAAAAAAAAAATTAGATAAGGATAAGTTAATAATTCATGGGGAAGGGATTTATAATTCTTTGTATATAGAGGGCCGTGTTCAATCTCATTACATTTCTTTATGGACTTAATATTTGTCTTCTCTTAATTAGTACATGAGCTTGCGTCGATAAGAAACTAATATATTCCTTAATTTTGCGATATTGAGAATTATATCCCTCCTAAAAAATATGTGCATGTATATATATACCCTTATGTTTAATAAATGGTGCACATATACCTTCGCGCCAACTATGTAGAATAAACTTAGGTGAACAATCACAGTGCATAATTACCCTAAATAAATGTATTTTTAATTAGATAAAATTGCAAGTATGAGTTATAATTTCTTATAAAACTTCATTATTGACTGTTTTGGTAAAATATAAAAGTCTAATAATATTTTAAATAATTGTAGTTTTTTTAATTTCTGTTGTCAATGAAAGAGTCATTTAATTCTTTGTTTTATTAAAATATTTTTTTTTCATAAATAAAAAATATCTAATTTGTTTAAGATATTAGCCTTAATTGTGGATAGCAAGATCAAAGGGACATTTCCTTTTAAGTGAAAATAAATGTATTATAAATTTGGTAAAGCGCCTAAAATGCCCCTCAACTATTCCATTTGGTACAAAATTACCCTTCATGCACCTTTCGCCCGCCAAATACCCCTCACGTCAACCTTTTGGTTCATAAATTTACTCGATAATAGCCCTCCGGCACATATTTTCCCTTATTTTTAACAGCTCCTCTAAAGTTAAATAATTAAATACTTATTTATTATGTTGTCTAGTTATATTGGTCGAAAATTAAACCCTATTCAAATAAATAATATAAACCACGTATAATTCATATTTTGATACAATACACTTGACTATAATATTTATGAAATATTATTTATTTCATGATATCTTTCCATTAGCCTATTTTAAATCAATGCCCAATTTATTATAGTTGAACTCATAACTTGGGATCAATCTAAAATGCACATATGAATGTTCATATAAAATATTTGTTTTTTATTAATACAAAATTTTCTATTAATTATTCAATTCTCTTGTTCGTTCCCTCATTTATTTTTATTTTTATCACTTTTTCTTAATAGGGGTATTAGAGACGCCATCTTGAAATGAACTTACATGTTCATATTCTTTTAATTTATATTATTACCGTGATGGGGTTGGGTTGGGGAGAGGAGAAAGGATTATTTTTATTCATTTATTTTGAATTTTGGGTACACATAAAAGAAAAAATGCTATTAAATTATCTTATATTGAACCAATTATTTCTACCTGAATGTCCTCATTATTATCCTCCTTTTTTCCCCTATTGTTTTGTAATAAGTTTTAAAAATTAAAATTTAACATGATGGACAACATTCAAGAAGAAGAAAAAGTACAAGAGAGAGGAAGTAAAAGGAGGGGGTGATTTTACTATGGAACCCAAAACTATGTTAATCATATGAGCTCATATATTAAGTAATTTCAAATTATTTTAATGGATAAGGCCTAAAGTACGCTTAACCTAAGGGATTCCGTACTATATTGCCCTCCAGTCCACCTTTTATGTGTGGGTCGTTAGAATTAGACATTTTTTAGCCAAAAGATTAACGTCAGGGTATTTGGGGGCCGAAAGGTAGACGGGGGATAATTTTATACAAATTCAATTAATTAAGGGGAATTTTAGTCCCTTCTTTGTTATAAATTAGATAAAATTTCAACTATGAGTTATAATTTCTTACAAGACTTTGTTACTGACTGTTATGATAAAATATAAAAGTGGAATACGGTTTTTAATAAATATAATCTTTTTTATTTTGGTTGCCAATTAAAGATTTATTTACGTTTTCTTTTTTTATAATTATCTTTTTTCCAAACATTTTTTTTTGGTTGCTTCAAGATATCAGCCTCAATGGTCGATATTCAGATGAAAGGGTAAAAGAATAAAAAATGAAAAAAATTATACGGAATGTCTTACCCAAATCCTGTGACTTTTTTCATATTTGTTTATTATTATTGTCTTTCCCACAACTTTTCATCACTTTTAACTCATGAAAATCGAAAGAAAAAATACGAGTGCGAATTAATGAATGATTTGCTAAAATTTATTCACGAACTTTTTCTTATGTGGTACCTCGAATTTTGAACTTAATCAATTAAGTAAAAGAAGAAGAGTACAAAACTTTTAAAAAAATCGTAGTTTAAAAGTGAGAGGAAACCCCTCTATTTATAGCTAACAAATAGTAGTATGAATAGCTATGAATTGTGCCTTATCATAAAAGTTACAACCTTTCGAAAAACTCATTGCTCATCGGAAAAATCACAAACCTTTGAAAAAGTCACAACTCATCGGAAAAGGCACAACTCTTTGCAAAAGTCATAAACCTTTGAAAAAACATAACCCTTCGGAAAAGTCACAACGTATCGTAATTGTCACAACCCGTCAAAAAAGTCATAATCCTTTGGAAAAGTCACAACTCTTCGAAAAAATCACAACCCTTTAATGTGGAAAGATATCTACTTTTAATATAATTAAGCTAATGAATAAAATAAATTGAGATATTTTAATTCGGGGTATTATAGTAATTCAACATTCAAGTTTGGGAGTTCATGCTTTTAAGGAATTATATAAGTATATATATATGTAAAACTAGAAATTTTCCCTTATTTACATTGCCTAGCTTCAGTGTCAAGCTAATTTTCTTCAACAAAAAGTAATTTGCTAGGATTTTTTTCATTCCGCAAAAAAGTAAAAGCTTCTACCGCTTCATACCAGCTTACCAGATTCTAATCTAGTAGTGAAATTCTTATCAATCTCCAATTGGTTTTGATTCCACCATGGTATATGTCTTAAAATTTCCTCACTTGTCTTGTTTGATTTTGTACAATTTTTTAAACTCTTCGATTGTTATAAATTTGTTGTCGGATAAGAGTTCCAATAAAATTTTGAAAGGGGAGATCTTATTTTATTAATTGTTTTTTCTTATATATTTCATTCTCATAAATTATTAAAATATGTGAAGTTAATTATAATTTGATAACTAGAATTTTTCTATTAGCAATATAATAATTTTTGTAGTAATTTGTAAGACACGAATAGACATATATAAATTATTGTGCGTTACATAACACCACAAATGATTATATCTTAGTGAATTTATATGGATTGTAGATTGAAATTTTTTTCAATTATGTCAATTGTTGCAAAAATTATCAAAATTATTCTACTAGTAGAAATATTTTAAAATAGAATTAAAACTTCATCTGATTGAGTATACCAATCAGAATATATGTCCCAACCCAAAAATTCAAGTTGTAATGACACTATTGCATCCCACCTGTAGGTAAGCCTAACCCATAGCCCGGAACTATAAGCATCAGGATATTGAACGGCAGATAAGAATTGTGGAAGAAAAAAAAATAATGATAAGAAGAAAAAGGAAACGAAAGAATCAAATCAATACAAAAACTACCCCAAGACCTGGCATCAACCAATATTTGAGCAACTAGTTACAATAAGAGTATAATGACAATACAGTAATACATAACTGTGTCTGGAACCATAATAAAAACTATTCCTAGTTCAACACAGAGGGAGAGTTAGGCAACTCTGTACGCTAGGAGCTCACCCAGATCTCCGAATCCAAGAGCTGCTCCGCCTGAGACCTGATCAGCAGCGAGAACTTGTACCACAATCTGCAGGGTGCAGAAGGGTAATATGATTACCAACAAGTGGGACTTAGTAAGAAGTGATCATATAGCACAGATAACTAAAGGAAGAACATGAATATCAACATAAGAAACAAACTGAAGTAAAGAACAGAGAGTAAATGAAGCAGATGAAGGAAGTTAGGGACGAATATGGATGTGCTAGCCCATCAACCTAAACGTGACAAACTATCCCAAACCAAACCTGCACAAAAGCATCAAACAATGGGAACAAGGGCAGTATCTACCTTCAACCAAAGATCCACCCTTCATACTGCCACAAGTAGGAAAATAGTTTAACAATAACCTTACAGAGCCCCTATGTACCCAGAAGGTACACAATATCAAACTAAACCCGAAAGGCCCTCATATGACCAACAAGCACAAACAACAATAAATTATACTAATGATAGGCAATGCATAATGAATGCGAGTTATTCAATAAAATTTGTAGTACCAATAGTGCCTAGATATATACACCTGCCACTCATTTCGAGTGAGGTACCTAGGACCCATGTGCAACTCTCTATTCCTATTCGGTGGGTCACACAAATAGAGGAATTCATGGGGGACTCATGAGTGTTCCCATATACCTGCCTGGTCCCGATCTAGGACATTCAACACCATCAATGTAACAGGAGATAATCAACATAATAGTACAAAAAGGGTCGATAACTTCTCGACCGGTAAAGCTAAAATGAGCACATTCAGTTTTAAAAGTAATTGGGAAAAATGATTTTTTCTCAAAAGTATATGAGAACCAATGCATGCACTAATTCATACTACTAGCTCATGTGAGCATGAGGATATCAATGCAATGCATGCCATCACAGTATGAAAAGAAAACACTCACAATCACAAATAGGATAATAAGCTCTCACTATTGAAGTATAGGAACTAACCTGGGATCTTTCTTGTCCTCGACCAAGGCCTCGGGCCAAAAATACCTCAACCAACTCAACAGAGATAAAAAGAGAAGGAAACGATTCTAAAAAGCATCGAAAAGGATCACCGCGAGTCAACAAAGTGAAGGAGTGTACAAGGAACCCTTCCACCAAAAGATACCACCAAAAGAGGCATAAGTACAACTAACCCCATCTTACGAGAAACAGTAGCATGAAATGGAATCGAAAACTAAACCAAGGTGTAGGAACCTCATCACATGTACAAGTCTAACCAAAGCAAAACCCCACAAGACGCTCGACCTCATGGTCCCTACACCAACAGAGGAAACCCAACTTGAGAACCACTCACATTAAAAATTATGAAATGTAAGGATAAATCAAAACTCACTTAAAGGTACTAATCACACGACTACCCATATGGTAACGAGCAACAACTCTAAGGAGATTAAAAGACCTAAACTAAGGCACAAACAAAGAATCCCCAACCAAAACTAAGGATTTCACAATTTAACTAGCTTAAGGCTCAAGCTGAATCAAAAGATAAAGGGAAGATAGATAAACCTAAACCTGCTACACAGAATCCCAAATCATATGCAATAAATGCTAAACATCATCTAAGAAAGCACAACCAAAGAACAAGTAGATTGTAGCCTACGTCGAAGTTGAACACGCGCGCTCCAAAACCATTGAACTAGATCACTTCTCTTCAAATCACCTGCTATCACCGCCATGCCGGAAAATTATTGATCACAACAGCAACATGAACATTTATACACCAAAATCACCATATTAGAGATGGGCCCAAAAATGATTAAACGGGAATGTAGAACCCACACCGAGAATCCAAAAATTGACTCCATTAGAAGGTCCTAATCTCCATTAGGAGGTTGTGCTTGAAAATTTGACACAATTCGATTCATGGAAAAGGAGAAACAACCGATGCAATTAAACACCATGAAATAATAAGAAATAGGGTTGGTCAACCCTCTTTGGAGAATATATGACCTCAAATTAACTATAGCCAAGAAAATCACAAACAAAACGCAACTCCAATCACCAAAAATGTAGCTTCATAGCTCAGCATATCGATGTTTCAATAAAGAGAAAGGAAGGGGATTTTAACCCAGCGATTATCTCAAAAGCCAACATTTGTTCGCGAAAGCAGACATCATTTAAGCAACCAAATGTTCGCAAAATCAGAGTCTTCCTCCCTTCATTTAGGCAGTTAATTGGTCGCTTAAGTGGCCTTCACAAAAGCCAAAGGTTGGTAACCTAAGCGACCCCCGCCCCTCAGGTTCCCTTCGCTTAATCGGCCCCTTGGTTTCTTAAGTGGACTTCTCTTAAGCGATCAAGAGTTCGCTTAAGTCGTCCCACCAGACACTAGATTTTCAAAAAATGGGCTAATAATCCAAAATATCAAACAAGCCCTCAGAATTCATTTGGAGTCCAAACGACGCAAAACAAAAGTTCAAACCACTTGTAAACAACATTACGGACTCAACGGAATGAACGAAACAACCATCTGAGGTCGTTTCATCAAAATGTTGACCAAAGTCAATACTTTTCAAAGAATCACAACCAAAATGCCAAAGGATAGAAACTCAACCCAATAGCCTCAGTTATTGAACCAAAAGCAATTCTAGACCAAACTTGACATTCCAGAGCTAACCGCTGATAGAACTTGATTCTAAGTGCGTTTACCAAGAAATTTAATCAAATCAAACTTTTGGAAAAATTCTAAAGCTAAAATGCCTAATCGCACCACCTCCAAATGGAAGTCACAAAACATAAATAAAACATCACACTAGACTAAATAATCTTTTCGGAAGTGATGGAACTATGAAATTCCAGTACAACATCAGAATATTCGGATGTTGACTGAAGTCAACTATTTCAAACTTAAAGCCTCCAAACTAAAAAATTCGTACGAAACCTAACCAAACACCTTGGAAAGCATGCCACCCAATCCAGCATCAGACCAAAGCTAGAAGGAAGCTACGGGAAGGGGAAAAATTGTAATAACATGTGAAACCACAAAATGACCCCCAGAGGGTCATTAAAAAATACTACTAAAAAGGCCTTTCGTCTCCAAAAGTACGACCTAGTGGCTTTGGTGAATTGAAGGTCCACTAGGCGACTTGACAAATGGCTTTGGCGAGTACCAGCTTTACTTTCCTTCAACTTTTTCAGCTTTTCCTATCCTATTTGCCTCGTAGTGTCCTTGCCTTGCTCCTTTGCCTTCATTGATGCATATTAACATTTTGACATCAGTTATGAGCATAAATTAGGCATTAAGGACACTAATTTCTCTAGTATTAAACCCTAAATGAGTCATCCAATTCTAAGTGTAGGCGGTCGCAATCAAGTATAAACCCAATGAAGAGTTGGAGTCGATTCCACAAAAAGTGATATGGAATGGAATTCAAATATGAAGTAAAAGGCGTGTTCTCGTTGTTTGTACAAGTAAACATTATGGACACAAGTTAAAGTAAATTTTAGGGGTTGACAACTAGTGTCAAATGGGGTGATGAAAATGAGAATTAACTACTACAAAAACAGTGGAGTAATCAAGTAGAGAAGGATTCTCGGGGATGTGATCGATCAAATGCTAATTTCTCCATATGTGTGATTATAATTTACTAAAACACGTTGAATTTTAGTTGGAAGGCTAGGCTTTAGATGTAATAACCATCTCTCGATCAACTACAATGATTTAGGGGAGGTCTCTCGAACCTCGACAAGTATAAGAATATGAATAACTCAAAACCTCAATTAATCTACTCTCTCGATCTAGATTGGTAGGATCGAATTCAAATTCACTTTCTCAAGCTAAATCAACAATACCTCAATCACTAAAATCATCAATTGATAGTCTTAATTCTAAAACCTCTTTTGTCACTACAATTCATGAATTAAAACACCACTATCAATGAAACTCACTTAAAACACACAATTAAATCAGTAAATACTACACCCATAAGCTAATAAGACTATTTAATCACATGGTCACTCCCCTAAGAATGGGGGTTTTAGCCACACATCATAAAAAGCAAGAAATTATTACCCACTATATTCTCCATCAACTGGGAAAGACAATTCGAGTCTTCACAATGCATGAAATCAACTTCAAATCAAAACCCAATTCAAATTCTACACATAAACTACTAAAATAAGTGTTTAGATAAAAAAAAATCAGAGTCAGAATGTGTAGGAACTTTTTGGAATTGGAAGCTCCCTTTTTCATCTTTTAAAACTCGCATTTATACTATTCCAGATTTTCATTTTCAGGACGGATCAGCAGAGTAAATCGTGTGTCACCGACCAGGTCGGCAATGTGACGAATGTGCATTCCATCGCCTACTTGGCTAGGCTTTTCTGCACTTCCTTGCTGTAACTTTAGGAGATCCAGGTCGAGTTCGCTGACCTGTTCGGTGATGTGCCAAATATTCCTTCATCTCACCTTTTTGGTTTGCATTTTTACAACTCATTATGTAATTTTAGGCGAGTTAAGTCTCCATCGCCCATCCAATAGGGGTAACGCCAATTTGTCCTTCCCATCGCCGAGTTATCTTTTCCCTGGGTTGATATTCTCAAACCTTCGGCGAGCTGAAGATGCACCCGACGGGTCATCGAGAGATCTTGGCGATAATCAGCCTTGTGTTTCTTTAGCTTTTTCAGTTTTTCTGCTTCCTCTTTCCCGGTAATGTCCTTGCCTTGCTCTCTTGTCTTCATTGCTGCCAATTAGTATTTTATCATCGGTTTAGAGCATCAAGTAGGCATTGAGGACAGTATAACTATTAATATTAAGCCCTAAAGCAGTCGAAATCCCCGACTCATCAATGATTAACGTATCAACCACACCTCATCCGATACTAGGTGTAAACGATCATTAAGCAGTATAAACCCAACAAAAGAGTTGGGGTCGATCCCACAAAGAGTAGTTCTATTTTGAATTTAAATATGAAGTTATAACTGTGGCTTTTGAAGCTGAAGGAATAAAAGTTTTCGGAAACTATGGACCAAATTAGAGGAGTAATCACATATCCCAAGTGAGTGGTTTTTAGACTAGAAAACAACTTGAACAATTAACCAGGAACAACCAAATAGGAGAAAGATGCTTGGGGGATTTACTAACCAACTGCTAAGTTCAACTCAACAGGTGAAAATCACTAACCAAAAATGCTAATCCTTCATGGGTAGGATGGACTTTAGGTGAGGCACTATTCTCTCGAACAACTACCTCGTTTCCACTAAGTTCTCTCTAACCTTAACACACTACATAAAAAGACCAGTCCACAACCTCACCACATCCACTCTCTCGAGCTAGATACATAGGATGAATCTTGGGCTTCAATTTCTCAAGTTGAAACCGTCATGACCCATTAGCAATGAGTGCCAACTCATAACCTTAGATTTACAGTTTTTTCTCCCAAACATTTCTGATTTCGTGCCGAACCGGGTCTCCATCTTCGAACTTCCCGTTCGATGAGACCCAAGGTCTCGCTGTTTCCATTTTCTAGGTCACACCTTAACCTCGTTAGAAAGTGGAGTTGGCTAGCTGCCGGTATATCTTTTACATCACCGGCCACATAGTCCGCAACGTCTTTCAAAGCAAGCATAAAACCTTGAATTATATTGAAATAAACATACAATATAGAGGTTAAACCACACCAATAACTCAGACCCACTTCAAATTAATACCAAAATTGAAAATAACTAGCACTTATTAAGTCAAACGCAACAATTGGCTACAGTATCAAACCCCCAAGATTAGGGTTTCAGCCATTCATTGTGAAAGAAAGAAATTCAATACCTGCTACATGTTTCATGGCTGGGTATTTGAAAATCGAAGTTCTAAGATGAATAATATCATTTCTATTACAATACCCAATTGAAATCTCTTACCAAAATTGCTTAAAATCAACAAGAGTAGTGTTTTTGTTCTCTCTATTTTGTTCCTCACAATCACTGAATGCTTTCTCTCTCTTCCAAAAATCAATTTATACTGATCTGAGGTGTGGATTTTTGGGATCAATCGGCGAGGAAAGTCGGGATTCGCCGACTTGTCGGTGAGTTGCTGATCATCCCTATCTATCACCTTCTCTCTTCACATTTTCCTCTTTCAAACACTGTAATTTTAGGAGATCTAGATCCGGATCGTCATTCATTTCCATAATGCACCCTTTAGTCTTTGAGCCCACCAATTCGAGTTCACCTTGATCTCGATAAGTACGTTCGGTGACATGATCTTCCTTCACCGATGCAGTCAGTGATACTCTGATAGGGAGTGCAGTTCGCCTAAGTTTTTTATATTTCAGGCTCTGTGTTCTGTAAATTTAGGCGGTCTAGGGGTAACTTGGCGATTCTCCGAGTTTTCTTGGCGATCGTCAGGCTCGTTTTCTCCTCATCTTTTTCAGCTTCTGTTGTACTTTTTTCCCATTAGTGTCCTTTCTTTGTTTCTCAACCCATATACCTAAAAATTATGGACTTAACATCAATTTATGGCACAAATTAAACATTTGCGGACACTAAATCTATATACACAAAGCTCATAATGAGTCCAAATCTCGGACTCATCAACACCCCCAGCTTAGACTTTTGGTTGTCCTCATGTAAAACTCAATTTCAGCAGTTCAAAAAGGATGTCTCAAACAGTGCTACAAAAGACTCAACATGAATGCACACAACAAGACTCAACTTACTCATGCAATGACCAATTGTTCACTCAGAGATTGAAATTGTGACTCACCATTACCAAAGATGCTCAAGTTCACAATACTTGCTTAGAATGCAAGTTGGAGCTCAACAAAAGTACAGAAATGCCCTCACACAAAGATGATTCCCTATTCACACAAGGTTCTTCAACAATTTATAGTTCCAAAATCATATACGACTCTCACACTCACAAAGATGAACACATGCATGACTTCTCCCATAGGTTTTCCCTTATTTTCCAATCAACATTCGCTTCAGCTCACTCAAGATCAGAAAGGTCTTTTCAAGGCTTGAAACGAGGCTCAGTGTAAAGGTATGGTCATTTAGTGTCATTGGCTTCTACCCTCATGAAATGTGGTTTGAACATCACTTTCGTCCTTTTCTTCAACATTTTGAGCATGCTCACAATTCACTCCATCTTCAAATGGACAATTGGATACCCCATTTCTTTTGGAACTTTAACTACTTTATTTCAAAAAAAAATCATTCTTTTTCTTTTGTTTTCTTCTTTTATTTCTTTCTCTTCTTTTTTATTACATTCCACCATATCTGCAAAAATAGATAGCATACATCGTTAGAATGTTGCCGAAACATTGCACAACCCAAAAGGCATCCTTTTGAAAGAAAAATTCCCATAGGGACATGTTAAAATAGTTTTCTCTTAATCTTTCGGTGCAATGGAAATCTGGTTGTATCCAGAATAGCCATCCAAAAAGTAGTACAATCCATACCCCGCAAGCCTACCAAGCATTTGGTACATAAATGTCATTTGAATATGATCTTTCTCGGTCCATAAATTTAAATTTCGTAGTCCATGCGTACTCTCTAACCCTTGACTAGCCTCATAGGTATGAGTTCCCCTTTCTCATTTGGAACCACCGTGATGTCTCTTTTCTTTAGGACACATTGTATAGGACTTACCCATTTGCTATCTGCAATAGGGTATACCACGACTTCATCTAGCCACTTGATGATTTCTTTCTTCACCACTTCTTGAATAGGTGGGTTTAGTCTTCTTTGGTGCTCAACACTTGGTTTGCATTCACTATCCAATTGGATATTATGTGTGCAAATCCCATGGGGAATACCAAAAATATCAACAATTGTCGATTCTATGGCCTTATTTATTGCTTGACCACCTCAACAAGCAATTTTACTTACCACTCAAGCAAGTCTGCTACAAGGATGACGGGAAAAGTGTTGTTTGCTCCCAAAAATGCATACCGAAGATGAGATGGAAACACTTTCAACTCAAGCTTTGGAGGTTCTTTCGTGGATGGTTTTAAGGGAAGACATTCTCAAATTTTCAAATCAATATCGAGCTTCAATAGATTTTTAGAATGAGCACCTAATCTCGATAGAGCAACTACAACTTAATCATACCTTTGAATTTCTTCCTCATCCTAATTTGAAATGACAGAAGCAAGGGGTTCACACATACACATCATTTCACTCACATTAGCTATTGCTTCCTCAATCACATCAATTTTGGAGACCACGTGAATGTCACTAGGTTGCTTCATCGATTTGCACACATTGAACGTAACCTCCTCATCATTTACCCGAAACATTAACGCACCAATTTCAACATCCATAATACCTCTTCTGGTTGCCAAAAATGGTCTACCTAAAATAATAGGTACTTCGGTATCGATCTCACAATCCAAGATAACAAAATAGGCCGGAAATATGAACCTATAAACTTTTACCAAAATATCATAAAGTATGCAAACGGGATGCTTATGGATTGATCTACCATGAGTAGTCCCTTTGTTGTAGACTTAGGTATACCCAATCGAAGTTGTTTGTAAATTGTGTATGATGTCAAGTTATTACTCGCTCCTAACTCACATAGTACTTTGGCAAATTGGAGCATCCCAATAGTACATGGAATAATAAACACCCCCGTATCAGCTTTCTTGATAACCACATTGCTTGTCATGATGGCACTACAACTATGAGACACTTCAACCATTTCATAATCCATACTCCTCTTCTTGGTGACCAGTTCTTTCATGAACTTTGCATATCCGGCCATCTCCAACAATGCTTCCACTAAAGGAAGATTTATTGACAGCGTCTTGAACACAAACATAAATTTCTTGAACTTTGCAACTTTACCCCACTTTTTATGTCTTTGAGAAAATGGTGGGTTGATTTTGGGCAACGGTTTTACTGACTTTGAAAAAGAAGCAACCCCTTCCTTTGGCAGTTTCAGTTCCTCGGTGGTGCTTTGCTTTGGAATTTCTTCAAACTCTTTGGACATGTCATTTCCCGGCAAAAATGCCATTTTTTATTACGCTCAACTACACTCTATCAAATTCTAAGTGTAGGCAGTCGCAATCAAGTATAAACCCAACGAAGAGTTGTGGTCGATCCCACAGGGAATGATACGCAATGGAATTCAATTACGAAGTAAAATGTGTGTTCTCATCGTTTGTAGAAGTAAACATTATCCAAACAAGTTAAAGTAAATTTAACGAGTTGAAACTAGTGTGAAATAGGGGGGGGGGGGGGCGAGATTAAAGTGACAACTAACAACTACGAAAATATGGGCAGTAATCAAGTAAAGAAGGATTCTCGGAGATGTGATCGATTAAATGCTAATTTTGGCATATGGGTGATTATAATTTTCTAAAACACGTTGAAACTAAGCTTGTACTAGCCATCTCTTGATCAACTACCATGATTTAGGTGAGTTCTCTCAAGCCTCGACAAGCATACCAATATGAACAACCCAAAACCTTAGTTAATCTACTCTCTCGAACTAGATTGGTCGGATTGAATTCAGATTCACTTTCTGAAGCTGAATCGACAATAACTCAATCACTACAATCATTAATTGATAGTCTTAATTCTAAAGATCTTTCTCAAGCAAGCCTAGAATACTAAGTTAGAATTGCATTTGCCACTACAATTCATGAATTAAACTCAACTATCAATCAAACCTACTTCAAGTCAATAATTAAATCAGTAAATACTAACACCCATAAGCTAATTAGACTATTTAATGACATGATCACACCCCCAAGAATGAGGTTTTAGCCACACATCATAAAAGCAAGAAATTATTGCCCACTATATTCTCCTTCGGTTGGGTAACACAATTCGAGTCTTCACAATGCTTGAAATCAACTTCAAATCAAAACCCAATTCAAAATTCTACTCAAAAACTACTAAAATCAGTGTTTGGATAAAAAACTCAGAGTTAGAATGTGTAGGAACTTTTTGAAATTGGAAGTTCCCGTTTGCATCTTTTAAAAATCACATTTATACTCTTCCAGATTTTTAGCTTTAGGACAGATCGGCGGAGTAAGTCGTGTGTCGCTGACCAGGTCGGTGATGCAATGAATGTTCCTTTAATCGCCTGCCTGGCTAGGTTTTTCAGAACTTCCTTGTTGTAACTTTTGGCGATCCATGTCTGGCTCGCTGATCTGTTTGATGATGCACCAAATATTCCTTCACCTTATCTATTTGGTTTGCATTTTTACAACTCATTCTATAATTTTGGGCGAGCTAAGTATCCATCGCTGATCAAGTCGGTGAAACACCAATTTATCCTTCACATCACCGCGTTGGCTTTTCCCTGGGCTGATACTCTGGAACCTTCTGCGATCTGAAGAGACACTCGGCGGTTCGCTGAGTGATCTTGGCGATTTTCAAGCCTTGAATTTCTTTAACTTTTTCAGCTTTTCCGCTCGCTCTTTCACGGTAATGTCCTTGCCTTGATTGCTGCAAATTAGTATTTTAACATCAGTTTAGAGCATAAAGTAGGCATTGAAGACACAAAAAATACAAATATTAAGCCCTAAATGAGGTGAAATCCCCGACTCGTGAAATACCTGACTCATCAACACCCCCAACTTAAACTTTTGTTTGTCCTCAAGTAAAACACAAGATCAATCGGGTGAACAAGGATGTCTACAAATAGTGCTACTTGAGACTCAACATGAATGCACACGACGTTCAATCTTCACAAGCAATGTTCAATCGTGCACTAAAAGTTTCAAATAATGACTAGCCATCATCAAAGAGAAGTGAAGATCACAGTGCTTGCCATAAATACAAATTCAAGCTCAACAAGATTATTCGAATGCCCTCACATAAAGAATGATTTCACGCTCTCACAAAGTCCATCAAAGATTATATCATAAGAAATCAATATCAACTCTCAAACTCTCAAAGATAAACACATGACTGATTTTACCCATAGACTTGCTCGTATTTTCCAATCAATACATCATTCGGCTCAATCAAGATCACCAAGGTCTTTCAAGGCGTGTAACGGGGCTGAGGATAAAGGTAGTATCATTTTGGCTGAGTGACTTCTACCTTTATGAAGCATGACTTGAATTTTACTTCTTCTCATTTTCTTTCACTCTTTTCATTTTCATAATCCACCCTAAGTATTTTCAAGCACAAAACTTATTGTTATAAGCATTAGATACCCCTTTTACTTCCACCAATGAACAAATTGCAAACTTCTGTTTCAATCTTTTTCTTTTCCTTTTCTTTGGTTTATCTCTCTTTTTATTTATATTGAGGGGTTCCATCTTTTCGGCACAAATCTTAAAGGGTGAAGTTCACAAACTTCTTGATCAATTTCTCTCGTCATTTTTCAGCACATCACCAACTTAGGATTTTGGCCTAATTTGGTTATTCAAATAAACCAAGTCTTTATGAAGGTTTTTTTGTGCGGTGGAAAGAGGCTAAATGCGTTCATATTTTATCCAAGGAAAAGGTTAGGCTAAAATGGTGCCAAGTTATATTCACACTCTCTCAAGTTGGTCATAAAGAGGTATAGTAGCAATTTGGTTCACTCTCACAAATTTGTGCCTAAGATCATGTCTTTAAGTTATCAACGCTAATCAATTGGACCAATGGGGCATGTTGTAGGTAAAACCAAGCACATGTTTCAAGAAGACCTCACCACACAAGGCATTCAACACAATCATCGATCATGACTCTACAAGTTAAGCTTGCGTGTAACAATCATCACAAGACTCATTTTGACAATCGACTACTCACAACAACATGCTTAGAGTCCACACATGACTTATGCTTCATTGGACTTGCACAAACATATCGTTTAATGAATATCAGTATTCAAGTCATCGATATTAATCGCAACCGATACTCCAATATGCAAGAAAATAACCACAACATTCACAAATTCAGTAATCAAGAGGTGGATAAAAAATAAACAATCACAATTAACCATAAAAATGAGAAAATTTGGACATAGAAAACAAAAAATCATCCCAAAGCATCCAAAACAAAATAGATACAACCCAAGGGGATGGGTATGAAGATACCCACACACAACCAAAAAATCTGAAACATTGTCCTCTATGTGAAAAGAAATAAAAGTCCCAAGAAAAAACAAAAGGACAGTCAAGATCCCCCATCAGGCTAAGCTTGAGGTGAACGCTGCACATCTGGGGATCTCTAAATCTGGGCATCAGTGCCTGACTCATCTACACCAGCAGACTGTGCTCCACTGGAACCTATCATCGAGGTTTCTTGAAATGAAGCCTCCATCACCGTCTGCACCATCACACCCTCTAAATCTTGAAGATCATCATACACTACAGCCTCACGGGTCCCAAGCTCCTCCTCATCTAACTCGGGAGTGTCTGAGTCATCACCATCATCAGCTAAAACATCATCTCCAGTCGAAGTTACTGAAATGATCTCAAAAATTGCTGGAACCTCTAAACTAGGTACCTCAAGAACATCCACAGTACCCCAGAGAATCAAAAATTAAGTGGATTCTAGCTCATCCACATCTCGTCTCAACCAAGCCACATCAGCCTTCAAGGTTGTCACGTCCTCAGACTACTTATCGCCTTCTCACATGCCTCAACTCACATGGTGAGTGCACCTAATGCCACCTGGTGAGCAGTAATAATCACTCTCTGCTCTCGTAGCTCATCCCATATAGTGGCAAAGGCATCAACAATGGCTTGCTCAATTAGCCCGGGACATCTGCCTCAACTTGGGAGGCACACAAATTGGCTGAATGGGCTAGGTGGCCCATTCTATATATCATGGTCTATGTAAAAAGGGGGTGGGAGGAAGAAACATCAGAAGCAGTAGGTGTAGTAGGAGCATATGAGCTAGGTGTAGGTGAAGGCTCGTCTGCTTGAGTAGAAGGAGTAGTATTTTCCTCCAATATATCTATATCAATAGTCAGGTATGTGTCCACTGGTGCTGTCCTACTTCGCTCATCCTCATACCTAGTGTACTCTGCCTCGATCCTTTAGATATTAGTAGAGGAACTGGGCGTCACTTCAACATCTGTGTTTTCCACAAAGGACACTCTAGCTCGCTGGAATAACTCCCTTATCAGTACTGAGTATGGAAGCGAGGTTTTATGTTGCTTGGCCCTCATGGCCATCTCTTCTTCAATAATCAGGCTGAGATTCAGTCTATCCCGGTCATTAATTGATCCTAACAGAGTTTCCTTTGTGTGATGGAGTGTGCTTCTAATGAACCCGAAACCATACCTCATAGCTACATTAAATTCATTCTTCTCAATTTAGACCCCAGACTCAATCCACGGAGGTGTAATGTCAAAAATAAAGAGAGCCAATGAACCCTATCCACCAAGAAATGCATCACATAGACTGTGTAACCCAACACCGCATTTATGTTTGAACTTCTGCAGCTAACCTTTTTACCTCACACCACCACATGATCAATAGATGCAAACAAAATGGCCTGCTTCTTACCTTTTGGAATTAACTTCCCATACTCCTCATAGAACTCCTAGACCCAAGAAGGTATATATGGGTGTCGGGGTTGTGTGAATCTCTCAAATTTGTGAAACCAACTTGTGTCTAACAATACCGGATACTTGTCCACTACCTCATCGGTGGAAAACCTCTTTTCTTCCAAAATAGTTCTCAACCCAACCGCCTTTAACCTATTCATCGAGCTTAGTAGTTGTTCTTGGGCTGGGGGAACTTGTGGTGCCTGCTCAGCTTCATGTGTTAAAGGTGCACCAGGATTTGGAAGTAGTGGGAGTCTTGCCGGACCATGTAGTGCTTTCGAGTGCAATTCAGCCTATCTCCGCTAAAGGGTTTGATCATCCTTGGGTTATGATTCATAAGTTTGAGTAAAAGACCCAAACATTTCCTCTTTTTACGACTCAGATGTAGTGAGGTGGGTATCATAGACATCCATGTTGTCAGAGCTAGAATTACTTGGTCTCGGTTCTGCAAGTCTCTTTCCTTTATCTGTCCCCTTCCTCTCTTTTGGTGGATGTTTGGGTCGCATTGATCGTGGTGGAGTAGACTCCTCAGAAATGACTACTCCTCGTGCTATCTTTCTCGGTGGTTGGTTCCTTCTAGGTACCTTGGGCCTAACCATATCTACTAGACAACACAAATTGAACAAATGCAGTTGCAACGGGTTAGTGAAATACCAAAATAAAAGAATTTTACGAAACCTCACCAATCAACTAGGTGAGTCATCGAGCCCATTCAACAAACCTTAGAGGGCTCTATGAAGTCATAGAACCAATGTTCAAATAAGTTAGTACACATTGATGGGGTTCGGGGTAAATCGGTGAATCGCCGAACTAGATTGGTAAGCTAAAGGTAGCTCGCCGAATTTCATAGAAAGATTTTCAACAAACATGGCTATAAAAAGGTGATCACAAGTGGATTCGGTGAATCACCGAGTAATTTCGGCGAGTTCCCGAGTAAACTCGATTATTCAGGCGTATCAGTTAATGTTACAGAGTCCATCAGCTTAATTCACACCAAAAGGGTGATGTAAGGGGTAAGTTGGCAAAACGCCGAGTCATTCGGCGAGCTTGACTAAGCTCACCGACTGGTCTTTCGTGCCAAATTTTTACTCCAACCCCTAATTTTGAATGCCCAGCCTACGAGAACCAAATTAAAGCCATGTTCTATGCAATTAACAACTATCTCATATCAATACCAACCCCAGGGTACTCAGACTTCCCCCAATTTATCTAAAATTGACCAATCATTGTCTTTTAACCATGAGAATGACATCACCTGATCCATCATTGGGAAAATTTAGTTGTTCAGTGTTATTCAGGTTACTTAGACTTCACCTGCACCAACCCAACATGCATAACTGCCAATCAAACAATTTAGACCCGAAATTCAAATTTAAACAATCCAAAAATCTAACATGATAGATTTACCCAACAATATTGAACTAATCAATTAACCACTCAAGGGAAAACAATATATCAATCAGTGATACGCACATGCTTAGGAAATGGCAAAAAACTAAAGTAAGTTTAGGACACCAAGCTCAAAAGCAGATAAATAAGAAACACAAGCAAATGCGAAACAAGCACGAATTCCCAACCAAGCAACGTCACCCACACAAATACTTGACAGAAAATACTATCTAAAATGAAAGAGAAAGAGTGCAAGAGTTGAAAAATGCGAAGTCAAGAGGATTTTGAATTTAAAAGAATTTGAAGATTGTTGACCCTCCAGTTTGTGCATCGATCGGCTATATCCTCTAATGTCCTCGACCCATTCAGCGATGCACCGATGGGCACTTTGCCCGCCAAAGTGACCAGAACTCCAACCCTTTGGTTCGTCAAAAAAGCAATCCACATCTGGCTCGCCAACCCACTTGGTGATTCATCAAATGGTTCCTGAGCTCGCCCAATGGCCTATTTCTCTAAAATGTCGAGTTTTCAACCTGCATATCCAACAACTATTATTCAAATAACAAAAACTAAAACTTTGGTTTTCTCCTAATATATGTCGTATTTAACGTCGTGGCACGACAAAGACGTACTTTCAAGCTTCATTCGTTTGGTTAACCATGGTGTCACTCAGTAAACCCTCTTTTGGTATTGGATTAAAGCAAGCCGAGATTTGACCCATCTGTGTTTCCAGCTGCTCAATAGACCCTGAGTGTTAAGCAACTATTTATTTCAGAGAAGAAACGTCATTTTTCATTTTCTTTAGAACCTTGTCCGATCCTTCCTCAACAACATCCACTTTGTTGAGGATACGAGCAAGCATATCTTCGGTGCGAACATTTTCACTATCAGATCTTTGGTCATTGGTCTTTTGACACTCATTAATAAGCACATAGCGATCTTTGTCACCATCCCGCTCCCTCCAATTTGTACCACGGTCAAGCCATTCCCTCATTCGGTCTCTACAACAATCATCACGGTCCCTATTCCAACCTCGATTCCCGCCTGGCCTTTGATAGTTTGGACGAGAACCCCCTGCCTGATTTTCCAAGAAATGCACTTCTTTATTTTATGTGGCCTCAAAGTATGCTTCATCAGGATTTACTCCGCAAATTTTGACCTCATTCGTAGGCTTAGAAGCACTTCCGATGACATGTTTCATCAATAGGTTCATTTGTGTCATCATTATGGCCATGTTTTCAGCTCGCTCTTGGTTCTTCTCCAATTGTTCCTTAGTCAACAAAAAGTTCAAGGAGATCCCTGATCTTCCCTTCTGTACCATGTGCGATAAATTTTCGTCTTCTCATCAAAAAGGGTTGATGTTATGTCAAACGGTTTTCTCATGATTCCACCTTGAAAAAACTGGTATGCAACACCTTTGTTGACCGTGTGAAGGCTCCAATAAAAATATTGCACCAATTCATTATCCAGCAGCCCATGAGTTGGATATTAAAATAACAACTTTTGAAATTTCAACTATGTCTCATGGATGGGTTCGCCATCAATACGCTTGAAGTTCTGAATACTATCCCTCAACTTAACCATTTTTTAAGGAGGAAAAAACCTTTTGTAAAACGCCTCAGTGAGCTCCTCCCATAAAGTGATTAAATCCCTTGGTAACTTGGTCAACCAATTCATTTCTTCCCCCATTAGAGAAAAGGGAACTAAACAAAGTCGGACTGAATCTTAGGTGATGTTTTTGAAAGAGAATAGCCCACAAACATCCACGAAGTTCTTTATGTGGTCATGAGGGTCCTCATTAGCAAGTACTCCAAAGAGACCCTTCATTTGCAATAGCTGCAACATAGTGCTGGTCACATTAAACACTGTATTGCCCACAATCAGAGGCAATTAGATAACCCTACACTTCCCAACTGATCCTCATTGATATCATGCCAATTTCCGATGTCATCGTTGTTCCCAAGTTGGCTGGCATTGCTCCCATTGACACTCATCTCTTCACCTAGTTTTGAGCATCTAACAAAGAACACAACTAAGTCGATTCAACTACAACAAAATCAGTTCACAACTAAACTTCAATAAAAGAATTCTAAACACCACTCCCCGGTAGTGATTCCATTTTGGATAACGCTCAACTACACTTCATCCACTTCTAAGTATAGGCGGTTGCTGACAAGTATAAACCCAACTAAGAGTTGGGGTTGATCCCACAGGGAGTGACACAGTAAAGATTTCAATCAAGAAGTAAAATCGTGTCTTAATCGTTTGTAGAAGTAGAAGTTTTGTAAAACTAAAGTAAATCACAGAGTTTGTATGATTAATATCAAATGAGGGGATTTGGTAAACAAATTTACGACTACCAAAAACTGATGTAAGGAAGTAGAGAAGGTTTTTTGGGAGTCTAATAAGTTGAATGCTTATTTTGCGTAATGGGTGATTATGAGTTACTCAAAGTCGTTGAATATTAGTGGGTAGGCTGGGTTTTAAGTTCAATAGCAATTTCTCAATCTACTATTGCAATTCAAGTGAGTTCTTTCGAATCTCACAAGCAAAACCCAACCGAACAACCCATTATCTTAAACAATCCACTTTTTCAAGATACATTTGCAAGATTGCAATTAAACCTACTTTCTCAAACTAGATTCATAACAATGCAATCAAAACAATTATCAAGTAATCATTTGACTATAACAATTCTTTCTCAAGAAAGTATCGAGTTGTAATCTTGAATTGCATTTGCCACTATAATTTCTCAATTAAAACATGAACAATTAATTGAACCTACTTCAAATCAAATATAAAATCAGTAACTAAAAACACTCATTAGCTAATTAAGGCATTCAACTACATAATCACACACTCTAGAACGGAGGTTTTAACTGAACATAGTAAAGAACAAGAAATTTTTACAAAATAAGTTGTCTAGCACATTTGGAAATAATCCACAAGTCTCCAAATGCTCCAATTAAAAATAAAAATCTCACAATCTCTAATCCTGGCTCAAAAATCTCAAAATAATGTTCTAGAATGTAAAATATCAAAAATCCAGAAGTTGAGTAATGTGAGTAATATTCCATAACTTTACAGAAGTCCTTCTCTTCCTCTGAAAAATAACATTCATACCTACCAAGAATTTCAGCATCAAAGTCACTCACCGAAGTAAGTCGGGTATCGCATGTAACACCTCGGTCTTAGAAAGAGCTAAGTTTAGACATAACTAAATTGGAAAGAGCTAAATTGAGAATTTTGCAAGTTAGTCTTAAATTGTGAGTTTTTGGTCAATTTCAAACAACCATAACTTTCCCTACAGGATTAGTCAGGTAGCCCATGAGATATCATATGAATGATCTTTGAGTCCTCTTTCCAACGCCATCGAGTTTGCTAAATTCTGATTTCGAATGAGGGAGATATGTCTATTAAAATTCAGCTTGTCCAGTTAAGGAAATTCATTTGAATTAAGGAGGGGTATTTTGTTCATTTCCGTACCTCACTAAGTTTTCACGTTTTGGTTACCTTAAATAGGGGTCTAAACTGATTTGGATCAGTTTTCACAATTTCTAAACACGCTTAGGGTTTTAGAGAGAAGTGCAAGAGGAGAAAAAGGAGAAGTTCAAGTGTTAGTTCAAGATTCTTGCAATTGTTGAGGAGTTTCACCAAGGATTTGATCCTTACGAAGTATGAAAGTTCTCATAGTGTTGGATTCATTCACCCACACACCAATCATGTTATTTTTTTCTGTATTTTCGTTCTTGAGATTGAATGATTTGAGTTCTTGAGGTTTTGTTCTTTGTTCTTTGATAATGGAGTTCTTGTTGAGTTGTGAGGGTTGTAAATAAGAGTTGCTCTTGATTGATTTCTGTGTGAATTTCGTTGTAACTTTTATAGGTTTAAGAATCCAAAATAGTTTGAGGGAAATCGTTCAATTATAGATGAGTTACGGCATGAGATTGAACAAGAAAATTCGTCAAATTCTGGGAAGGGGCTTGGGGCGGCACGCCACCAGTGCGCCCCAAACACTGCTATGTAGTTTTGGGGCTGGCTCTCTGTACCATTCAGTGTGCCAGGGTCGCTAGGTCCCCTACTCTTCAGAGATTCTTTCCTGTGAGTTCCCTCGAATCTTACCCATGTTTTCTACCTGATATATACATTTAAAATCTTGATTAATCCTTAAGAGATCATGCATATCAAATTCATAACTCTTGAATTCATAATTCAAATTCAAGATAGAGTTAAGAGTAATGTTTGAGGATGTTCTTAGAGTCATTTTGACATGTTTTTTTACAATCTTTTAAACTTGTTCTAAGACTTGAGTTCTTGAGTATAAGGATGAGAAGATTTGAGTTTCATTTTTCAAAATGAATATATGGGAACTAGGTATTCACAAGATTAAATGCTTTTACATTTAAAATAAGAGAAAATTTTGATTTCCAAATGAGTTTGTGGAGTTTTGAGAACCATCTCTTTTAAGAGAATCTTTTAAGTAATAATCTCAAAGTTGAGTATGAGAAAATGTTTTTAAAACATCTGAGCATGAGTTATATTATTGGGAGTAGCATTGAGCACCGATATGGGAATGAGTTCAGACAACAAAAATTCCTCATACACCATGTATGCCAACATGGGTAAAGGGTCATACTTTTTAGATGGTTTGTTATTGCTTTTAAGCATAGTTTAGTGGATCCATTTTGTTGAGGATGTCTTGTACTCTAGCAATCTATAGGACAATTCTAGAAGCATGGGTGAGACGATATATCATCACATAGCTCATAATAATGGTTGTCGGTTAGAGAATCTCCCAAATACGAGTAAAGAGTTATTATTGTACTTTTAAATACTTTGAGTTGTCATTTACTTGTTTAAAAGCTTTCTTTATACTACTTCTTTTCTTTGTCCCTTTATAATGATTTGAGTATTCTAGAATTATGTTTAGTATTTTCGAGTTTGAGTATCCTTGAGTATCTTTGAGTTGAGCTGAGTTTAGACGAGGTAAATATATTCTTTCATTCTATCAGATCAAGCTTATGTGTGTGCTTTAGAATTCCCCTTGCATGCACTTACATTGCATGTACTGATGCCATTTGGCCTACATCTTTCATGATGGAGATACAGGTAACGATGCTCATCAACAGACGCTCTGTTGATACCACTTGTAGTCTAGAGTTGCTTTGGTAAGCCTCCTTGCTTTCGGAGGATTCTCGTTTATTTTTTCTGTTTTGTTAAGATATCACTGCTCTTGTCCCAGCGTCCATCATAGTATTTAGAGGCTTCATAGACAGTAGAATTTTGAGAAGTCTATTTCATTTTCAATTGTTAATGTTCTAAACTTCATTTGCCTTATTTCACCCCTTGAATAATTTCTTTAAAATATTCTGAGTTATATATTTTGAGAATGTTTTAGAAACCTTTCATCTTGAGTTCATCTAATGTTGAATAAGTCTTCCGCTGAGTATTGAGCCAGGCCAACAGTTCTCTTGGGGACCAACAATTTCTTGAGTTCCAGTCGCGTCCAGGGTTTAGGCTAGGGGCATGACATCGCTGACCCGATCAGCGATGCGCCGAGTGCTCCTCCTCTCGCCTTTTTGGCATGGATTTTCACCAACTCTTTTCTATAACTTTTGGAAATTTAGATCGCCATCGGCGATCTCTTCAACGCGTCGCCGAACTGCTAATCTGCTGGCCAAGTTGATCTAGTCAATAGGCTGGCCTGCTATAACGTTAGGTGAGCTGAAGGTCCAATCGGTGACTCGCCGAGTCTCTTTGGCGAGTACCAGCTTTGCTTTCCTTTAATTTTTTAAGCTTTTTCGTTCTTATTTAACTCGTAGTGTCCTTGCCCTGCATTTTTACCTTCATTGATGCATATTAACATTTTAACATCATTTATGAACATAAATTAGCCATTGAGGACACTAATTTCCCGAGTATTAAGCCCTGAATGAGTCGAAATCCCCTACTCATGACTGACCCTAAGAACTTAACTTTTTTTGGGTGAATGTCGTCATTAGAGAGACAATCGAAGAAAACCCTTCCATAAACTTTCTATAATAACCAGCAGAACCAAAGAAACTTTGAATATCCTAAGGGGATACATGTCTAGGCAAACTCTTAACCGCATCTATCTTTTTAGGATCATCCTCAGTACCCTTACTGGAAACAATGTGACCAAGAAACTCCATGGACCTCAATCGAAAGTAACATTTGCTAAACACTGCAAATAGTTGTTTGTCCTTGAGGACTTGCAACACAATCCTCAAACGCTCGACAAGCTCGTCCTCACTCCTTCAGTAAATTAAAATGTCATTGATAAATACAATCACAACCATGTCTAGATATTATTGAAACACTTTATTCATCAAGTCCAAAAATGCCCACGGAGCATTAGTCAAACCAGACGACATTACAAAAAATTCATAATGACCATACCGAGTTTGGAAATTTATCTTCGGAATGTCATTTTCCTTCACCCTCAATTGGTGATAACCCAACTACGAGACCGATCTTAGAGAAGTAACTCTCAATTTGGAGGTTGATTAGGTTATTCTATCTTGTTTGCTTGAATTGGCTGCTCTTCATAATCAGAAATCACTCAAATTTGAAGTCATTCTATTTGATTTTATTATGCTTGTAACTTTCTATTTAAGTGTGCAGGTTTCTTTGGAGATAGCATTGCCCTATTTATAGACCCAAAGATTTTTCCTTCTTCAACTCAAACTCAGTAACTTTGTAGTGGTTTCTACTCCTTGAAGGATTCGAAATCCCGTGTTAATAGGGTTTATTTATTATGTGCTTCCTCTTTCGTGTAAGAATCATTTATAAAAGGAAACCATCTGCAGTTGTTTCTTGTCGTAAAAGTAACCCAACCCCCGTTAAATTAATTATGCTTCACGAGATTAACCTTCTCCTAATCTTTGTCGGACTTGGACTGAAAGGAACATGTCGTGCCACTATTCCTTTCATGTATTCCGCTATTTGTCAATCATCAAAATATTTCTTGATCTAACAATTGGGAATTTGTATTACATTATGAGTTTCATGAGAAGACTAGGTATGTATAATTTTTTCGTGGGACATGTTTTAGTATTAGTTGACTTAGGACGTTGTGATTCGAAATGTATATTACATTGTGGGTGTGATATATGTGTTCACATGTTTTACCATTTTGTAGTTTCTTATTTACATTTATTGTAACACCAGTATCCGAAAATAGACTAACCAACAGATTTCCAGAAGATGCAGGTGGAACCCACGGTTGCCACCCACGTACCGTAGGATAACCCATGGTTCGTCCTGGTGGTCTGTGGATGGCCACATGCAGCCCTCCACAGAATCAACCCAGAAATCTTTATAATGCATGACCCAAGGCCGGACCCACAGACCGTTGGTCAGGACACGGTCCGTGGATCCTAGATCGCAACTCCAACTCTCTAAATCTAACTGAAGGCCGACCAGAACAAACCGTCGCTCCATCCATGGTCAATCAATTTGGTTCGTCAGTGACCCGAACAAATTTTAAGTCAGGGGTTATTTGGTCTTTTCTATTTGCTTTAGACCCATAAACTACGTCGATTAAACCCTAACCTACGTAGTTTTGTTCAATTTTAGCCTAATAAACTAATTAGAACCTAACCTAATCAATTATTAACCAAAAAATGATCAAACTTCAAGCAAAATGGAGGAGAAAATTGAACAGAACACAATGAGTTTTCATCAGTTCTAACCCCAAAATTGAAAGATTTCTTTGTGAATTTTGTCACCAGGTATGTGGGATTTAACTAGTAGGTTCCTTTCACCAATTAGGTACCTAGAATTCAGTCAAATTATTATTTCCCTTCATATTATCTACACCTAGGGTTTCTAGAATTTTAGCAAATTATTATGAATTAGTCACTTTAATGTTCCTAGTCAGATTATCCTGATTTTAGTATTGTTTTGTGTAGATTCTTTCATAAATTCAGAACCCTAGTTATGTAGTTCTTTTAGTTCATGAAATACAAAAGCTAGTTCAGTTATTTCAGATATACATACCTCAGATTTGAATGTTTCATTATTAGTACATTAATGCTGCATTTACAGTTAGCATGTCAGTATTTTGAGCTATCCAGTATTACAGAAATTCAGACATAAATTGGTAATTACATAATCAATTGGGAGTAGCTTAATACCGAGTGGACTAGGGTCAGTTACCCTCAAGTCATAGAACTACGTGTCCCCGTAGGTTGTAAGTCCCCTTTGTGGGCATCAGTTTAGTTATCCCGCTAGTCATGCCTCCATACGTCTGGCAGGGTATATTGGGTCCTCTCGATGGGGCGTATACATCGAACTTCACATTTAGCTGATGTGGTTTTATGTCGGTTATTAGTAGCTCCCACAGCCACATTCTATTGCATTGACTAGGTTATCAGTTACTGTTCTAATTTCAGTTTTACCATGTTATAAACTTGGTCATTGCATTCAGTTAGTTCATGAACAGTATTCTCAGTAGACTATTATGCTTATCTTATATCATTGCTCAGTTACATGTTTTGTTCAGTTATGCATAGTGTTCAGATTTACTCTATCATGCATGCTCAGCACCTTTCAATTACTGACTCATACTATGCGCTACGTGTTCTCATGATGTAGGTTCAGGTCCTCAGCCTCCAGATCAAGCATAGATCGGTTCCCAATCTTTAGCTCAGCAACATCAGTGGTGAGTCCTCATACTCCGAAGACGAAAGACATGTTCCTTTTCTACTTTTAGTCTTTAATTTCAGTCTTTGCTAGATTTAACTGGGGCATGTACCAGCACTTCTTGTCAGTTAGAGGATTTATTTTAGACATAGTTAGATCCAATGTTGGTATTTGAGTTTGACCTTTCGGTTATTGTTAAACTCTTAGTTTTTATACATATTCAGATAATTTATGGGCATTCCGCATCATTTCAGTTTATCTTATGATTTAGCTTCCGCACAATATTTTTTCTTACTACAGTTTATTTAGTATGCATATGAGATGCCAACAGGGTAAGCTTAAGTCACTTGTGATTCTAGGTCTAGTGTCCACGTCTTGGGGGTAGCTTAAAGGCGTGACAAACTTGGTATCAGAGCATTAGGTTTAAGAGTCGTATGATGTCAAAAAACCCATACTAAGTAGTGTCCTTTTAATGGATGTGAAGTTCACCACGTCTAATGAGAGGGAGGTTGTGAAGTGTTTGAGGAAAAACTTCACTTTCTTGATATTCTTATCGTGCGTGAGGTATGATCCAATTTCCTTTTTCTAATCCTTCATTATGTGTTTCAGATCCTGCCTCCTCGTAGAGCTAACGGAAGGAATGCTAATGCACGAATGCTAACGAAGCTCCTTCAGCCCCAAATTAGGAAGTTTCGAATGTTGAGTTTTAGAACGCCATTCAACTTTTGGCTCAGAGTGTAACTAACGAGAACAACCAGTGGGTTGCAGTTCTTGCAAATGCTAGCTGTAGATCAGTGGCAGCCAGGGTTTCTGATTTTGTTAGGATGAATCCACCTGAGTTTTTAGGGTCGCAGATTGGTGAGGAATCCCAAAACTTCATAGATGTGGTCAAGAAGATCTTTGGAGTAATGCAAGTGACTGGTAATTATAGGCTAGAGTAAGCATCATATCAGCTTAAGGATGTAGCTCGTATCTATTTTTCTCAATGCAAAGAAAATAGGGGTACAAATGCTACTCCTCTCACTTTGGAATGTTTTAGTAAGTCCTTTCTGGACAGGTTCTTCCCAAGAGAGTTGAGGGAGGCAAAAGTACAGGAGTTTATGAATTTGAGGTCGGGTTCCATATTAGTCCAAGAGTATGGACTCAGGTTCACCCAACTCTCCAGGTATGTTCCTCACATGGTTTGGACTGAAAGAGAGGATTTTCAAAGAAGTGGTGGAGCAAAATTGGGTGGCTGAGAGTTCATATAATATTTTTATAGAGCTTAAGCACAAACAACAGAGGACCAAGACGGTATTAGCCAAGTGGAGTAAAGAAAATTTTGGGAATATATTTAAAACAACTTGCAATTAGAGAAGATATAGTGAAATTGAAGGAGCAACTATTTCTTGACGATCCATCACCCGCTAACAGAAGTATCCTTCAGATGGTTCATGCAGAGCTAAAGGTTTATTTATACTTTGAAAAAGAGTTTTGGAACAAAAAGCTAGTGTGTAGTGGTTTGAGGAAGGGGTCAGGAACACTAAATTGTTTCACAGTCTAGTGAGAGGAAGAATAAAAAGGTTTTACATGAGGAGAATTATTAAATCCGATGGCTCATGGGCAAGATTAGAAAATGTAATTGCAAAAGAAGGGGTTAATTTTTTTACCAAACAATTTACTGCAGGGGTAGATCATTCTGACCTATCTCTACTAATTCATATTAATCATCTAATCTCACAAAAGAAAAATGATATATTGACCAAATTACCTGATGAGGATGAGATTAAGAGGGTAGTATTTGAGTTAAATGCAAAAAGTTCTTGTGGACCAGAGGGATTTTTCTTGGGTGTTTTTATTCGAACTGTTGGGACACTTTTGGTTCAGATGTGATAAAAGTAGTTCAGGCTAACTTCAAAGGAGCTACTTTACCTATGTCTATTACTCATACTAACTTGGTGGTATTACCTAAAAAAGATTTTCCTCAATCCTTTTATGATCTTAGACCTATTAGCTTGAGTAATTTGCTTAATAAAATCATATCTAGATTGGTGCATGAGAGAATAGAGGTGTTACTCCTAGATTGATATCCCAGAATCAATATGGATTTGTCAAAGGAATAAATATTATAGAAAATGTATTGTTGGCTCAAGAAATTATTACTGATATTAGGTTGAGGGGTAAACCTGATAATGTGATTATCAAGCTTGAAATGGCAAAGGCATATGACAGGGTTGATTGGAGATTTTTTATTAAAGTAATGGGAAAATGGGTTATAATTCTCTGATGTTGACATGATTTGGAGAATTATTGCTAATAATTGGTACTATGTATTGATTAATGGTCAAACACATGTTTTTTCCATTCATCCGCAGGGGTTAAGCAAGGCGATCCTCTGTCTGCTGCTTTTTTTATACTTATTGCTGAGCTATTAACTAGAGCTCTAAATCATCTATTCCTAGAAGAGGAATATAGAGGATATGGTCTTCCTAAATGGAGTGAATAACTGAATCAGTTATCTTATGCTAATGATACAATTATTTTTGCCTGTGCTGATAGGAGTTCTCTTCAGTTGAAAATGCACACATTGAAAATGTATGAACAACAATCAGGAGAGTTTATAAACGAAGAAAAAAGTTTCTTTTACTTGTTTAACAAAGTTGCTCTTAGTTGGTGGAGGAAATCACAGGTTTCTACAAAGGGAGTTTTCCTTTATCTTACTTGGGTTGTCCTATTGGCCAGGCTAAGAAGAAAAAGATTCATTTCAAAGAGCTCATCAAGAAGATTCAAAATAAACTTCAAATGTTGAAAGGGAAACTTCTATCTAATGGGTGCAAAGCAGTGCTGATTAACCATGTAATGCAGAGTATTCATTTCTACCTCCATTATTTCACGTATCAGGACACTTCATCAAATTCTAAGTGTCAATGATCGTTAGTCAGTAATATAACCCAACTAAATACGTTGGGGTCGAATCCCACAGGGAGTGGTATGTTTTTGAGAATCAATAAAAAAGTATGAATATGCTCAAGTCAATCATATGAATAGACATTATCAAATAAAAACATAATTCAAATCAGGGGTGATACGAATGTCACATAACAAGGGGGTTTTGATTGTAATTATTAATTACTACAACAACAAATATTATGAAACAACAATAATGAGACGGGTTCTTGGGATGTGATTCAATTATGGACTAATGTAGACAAATGGGTAATTGCAACTATTAGTAAATAGTTGTAAATTAGTGAATTGGCTAGACTATAAAGGAGGTAAACTTTCTCTCGAACAATTTACCCCGAATAAAGTTCGTTTCTCTCAAACACCAACAAGCAAGCAAATAAGAACAACCTACACCTTAGTCGATTCATTCTCTAGAGCTAAATGTGTGGAAAAGGGTTTAGGATTCACTCTCTCGAGCTGAACCCATGACAACCCAATACCCACAGAACATCAATTCAGTAATCTTGGTTTTAAAACCTCTATCTCGAGTAAGCCAAAAACACGAAGGTAGGACTGCATTTGCAACTACAATCCTTTAATTTTAACCACAATTAATGATTGAAATCACTTCTGAACAACATTTAAACTAACAATTAGCCATACCCATTAGCTAAATCAACCCATAATCACACCTCAAAAATTGTGGTTTTAGCTAGACATCACAAAAAGATAAAAACCGTTACCAAATTGTGTTTCCATCAACTGGGAAAGATTAATTTTTTCTTTACAAAAATCCAAATTGAAGAATCTCAAAGACCCACTTCCAATTTCTCAAAATTGGAAAACTTCAATTCTTCAAAGCTAGGGAAATTAAGTCTCAATACTAAGAGTTCAAACTCAAAAATTACTCTCATGAATGTTTAGAATAAAAATTCATTATAAACATAACGTTTGAAAATTTATTTATAGTCGCCAAAAATATGATGCGGAGGACCATTTGATGTAGTAAGTCGGGATTGCCGATCAGTTTGGCAATCCGCCCTTTGGTCCGTTCCATCACATTTTTGCTTTGGCCTTTAGCATCCTCATGTTCTATAACTTTGGGTTATCGAACACTGCATCGCGGAACCACTTGGCGACACACCAACTGCTCCTTTCTCTCACCGTCTTGATTTTCTCGTTCAGGGCTTGGCCCACTGGAGCTTTAGGCGAGATAATAGCCATTCGGCGACTCGCCCAATGGATTAGGCGATCACAAGGCCTTCTTTTCTTTGTTCTTTAGCTTCGTTGTTCCTTTTTACCCATTAGTGTCCATGCTTTGTCCCTCAATCCATATACCTGAAAATCAAGGGTTTTACATCAGTTATTGGCACAAAATAAGCATTTGAAGACACTAAATATATCCAAATAAATCCCTAAATGAGTCCAAATAATGGACTGATCACTCCTCTCAGCTATCAGGCCTCCTAAATGTGTCATTGATGATATTCATAAGATTTTTTAAAAATTTCTTCTGGGATTCTAAAGAACAAGGAAGAGCCACTTACTCGATAGCATGGGGGGATAATTGTCTGCCCAAGGAGGAGGGGGGTTTAGGTTTTAGATCATTATTTGATGTCTCCAAATATTTATTTGCTAAGGTGTGGTGGAATTTCAAAACCAAAAATACCATGTGGACAAATTTTATGTGAAATAAGTATTGTAAAAAACAAAGGCCACAATTGGTGGATTTGAAAGGAGAATCTCAAGTCTGGAGAACTATGTTACAAGCTGGGGATTTGTTTGATCAAGAGATCTGGTGGGAACCTAGAGAAGGACATGCTACTGTGTGGTTTGATAAGTGGACACAACTAGGCGCTTTGCATATTTTGATGCCTATATCATATAACCAAAGTCAAATGGAAGATGTCAAGGAACTATATGCTGAAGATGGATGGAAGATTAATGCACTAGAAAGTTATTTCAATGAAGATATATGCAATCACATATGCAAAACCCTAGGAAGCGTTACTAGTATTGAAATAAGATATAAAGCATGGTGGATGCCTAGTAATGATGGTAAATTCAAAGTTAGCTCAGCCTTGGAAATATGCAGAAGTAGAGAGAAGTATATAGAAGATATCTCCAAAATTTTGGAGAAAGGTTTGCCATTTAAGGTATCCTTTTTGTGTGGAGATTATGGTTTAGAAGGATTCCTACTGGGGGGGTCTTAATTAGAAGGAACATAGTAAAGAGGGTTGATTGTAGCTGATGCAATAATAGTGCTCCTGAAAATTTCTCTCATCTATTTTTCAATTGTCATAGTTCTCAAGCTGTTTGGAAAACTTTTAGAAATGTTGCAGGGCTATCATTCCCAATTAATCAGCTTCAACAGATTATGGAAGAATGGTTGAAAGCTGATGATAGTCCCAAATCGAAGCAATAGATTAAAGTAGTTCCTGCTTTCATAACTTGGGAAATTCGGAAGAGGAGAAATATGATGAAGCATGGTGGAAATATGTCAACAACCTCAATGATTTTAGAGATACATAGAAGCATCTACTTATTTACTAAGAGTAGATATCATGGTTAAATAATGTCCCTCAAAACTGGCCCTTAATTGTCAAATATCTTGAAGGATATGCTCCATTGACAAAAACTATGGTGGTGAGATGGAGTCATCCCCCTATGGGAGTATATAAATGCAATAATGATGCTTCTTATCAATTTGAATAAGGAGTTTAAGGTATAGCCTTTTGTATTAGAGATATGCAAGGAGATTTCAAATATGTGGAATCTGGAAGAATTAATACTACATAAATTTTGGAGGCAGAGGTCATGGCAAGTAAGGAAGGGTTACAGTAGTGCAGTCAAGGAAATTTCCTTCACTTGATAATTGAGACAAATTCACTGGTGTCTTGGAAAGTTATACATGGAGTATGGGAGGTTCCATGGCAGATATCTTAGGATATCAGACACATTCAAAAAATGATAAGGAGTCATGGGGTGGAGGTGGTTCATGTCCTTAGAGAAGGGAACAACCTCATTGATTCTTTAACTAAATCGTTTGCTCATTTTGCAGGTACAGAGAGACAACAATATAAAAATATGCCGGAACTACCACAACAGGCCAAAGCTATTTTGCAACAATACAAAGAACAGACTCCTAATTTGAGAATCCGGAAAGTTCAAAGCAAACATTACAAAGGTTGTTAAAAAACCACGATATCATTTCAAAGCAAAACAGGAGTGGACTAAATTAGAAGGTGAAAGATTACCTTAATCTCCTAAAAAATTATGAGCGATGCAAGCTCGGAGATTAGTTGACTTAAACAGTGGTATTAATCTTGTTGGGGCTTAACCTGTTGAGTTGAATAATCAAGGACTGAATATCAAAACATATCTCAAAGATGAGTAATCGAATTACAAAGGTAAATTCTTATCTCAATAGATCTTGTCTTCAAATCTCCATGGCGACTGATGCGTGTCCCCAAAATACTTGCGCATAACTTGTGATCTAGCTGAGATCGATAAAATCCAGGTAAAAGAAGTCTTAAAAGGTACTTGAATCATTACATCAGTGAGATTTATTGATGTGGAAGTGATTGCAACCCATACCTGGTCCGATATCGAACAAAGCTCATATCAGGAGGAGGTGAGTAGTTGGAAGGACTGGTCGTCACTTTGGGAAAATTCTATAGCGATCGTCACACCGGAGAAGCTGATGTTTTTCAGACATTAGAGTTTATTTCCTTAATTTTTAGTTTGTTTTCTTATTTCCTTTAGTTTGCTTTGTTAAGTTGTTTTCAATAGGGCCACTTTTGGACCCAATTGGTGTTGATTTATATTTTTAATAAAGATGTGGACTTGGTCCACATTTAAACTAAAAAAAATATTATATATTTGATCTTTCTTGCAAAGTTCAAAAGAATATATTGCATTTTTTCATTAAGTTACGAGGTATATGTATCCCTTCTCACACGCGATGAATTTCAATTTATATCCTTGATGATTAAATTTATTGTTTTCAGTTATTTTCTTTTTGGTGTTCTGGCAAATAAAATCTATGCAAATACAAAGAGTTATTGAATATTTCGGACTTAATTTGCCTTTTGGGTGAGATGAACACCGCATAACATCCCGTCTTACCATCCAAGTAACTACAATGTGAAATTTGTTCATTAATAAATGGCTTGATATACCCCTCAACTTTGCAATTTGGAGATGATATGCCCCTCGTTATTAAAGTGGCTCATATATATATACCGTTACTGTTATACAAACGGCTTACATATACCCCTACCATTATAAATTGAGCTCACATATGCCCTTCATTTATCGGAGTTAAAAATTAGTTTTAACTTTATATTTTGTATTTTAATTTTTGTTCAAAATCATGTAGGGCTATAGGGATATATACGATCCTTCTAGCAAAGTTCAAAGTATAATATTTTTCACAAATAAATTATTTTTTGACTTCTTTGATTATAATTATTTGAGTTTCTTATACTTATTTTTTTTTAATATAAAGAAAAAAAATAAAATAACTTTTTGTGGCTATATTATAATTTAAAACTATTTTTTTGCTATATTGTAATTTAGTTTTGGTATTTGAAAAAAATAATTGGGTCATCTATAATAGATTTTACAAGAAAATTAGTGAAACATAAATAAATTTGACCATACAAATAATAAATTTAAATTAGTCATTGAAATAAGAAAAGTCAAAAAAATATGTGTGAGAAGGATTCATGTCAAACCCTGAGCCTACACCATGGACGTAATTGGCACTCGAAAAGCATTGTTGGTTCCCAAGCGAACCCTTGGCCTGGTTCATTACTCAGCGGAAGACTTACTCAAGCAAAATGAAAAATTTTGATGCAAAAATAACTTTATAAAAAAACATAATTTAAACTCAACTCCAATAACCGTTTGAAAATAATTTAACAAGTATTAGTTAAATGCCTCATGGACTCAACATTATAACAACAAAGGAAATAATGATAGACTCCTCGACCTTTAAATTACCTATTAAGCCTCTACTATTATAGAAGGATTATCGAGACAAGACCCACGACATCCTAACAACTAAAAGTAAAAATGGAACCCTTCGAAATCAAGGAGGCTCACCAAAGCTAACTGGAACTGCAAGTAATATCAACAAAGTGTTTGTTGATCACCGTGAACACCTGTATTTGCATCATAAAAGAGGCAGGCCAAATGGTGTCTGTACATGCAATGTACGAGCATGTAAGGAGAATTCTAAAGCATAAACATAAGCTTGAAAGGATAGAAAATAAACATACTTACCTCTCCTCAAACTCACTCAACTGAACTCAAACTCCACTCTAGGATAGCATACTCAACTCTATATAATCAAGGATAAAATACTCAACTCAAAGGTAAGATACTCGGCTCAAGATACTCAACTCAAAAGCACTCAACTGAAGATACTCAAGGATAAAGCAACAATAAAAGATGCAATATATGAAAAGCTTTTAAAACAGTAGATAATAACTCAATTGTATGTAAAAATACAATAATAACTCAATGATATGTAAAAATACAATAATAACTCTTATTTGGGAGATTCTCTAACTGAAAACCGTCACTATGAGCTATGTAATGATACAAGGTCTCGCGCACGCTGTCAGGATTGTCTTATACCTTACCAGAGTATAAGACATCCTCAACTAAATGGATCGACTGAGCTATGCTTAAAAATCAATATAGGAATCATCTAAAATGTATGACCCTGTACCTATGTTGGCATACTTGGTTTATGAGGAATTTGAATTGTCTGAAATCGTCCCCATATTAGTACTCAATACTACTCCAAATAATATAGCCCATGCTCATATGTTTAAAACATTTTCTCAACCTCAAACTTTGAGATTATTGCTCAAAAGGTTCTCTTAAAAGAGATAGTGCTCAAAACTCTTCCTGAACTCATTTGAAAATCAAAGTTTCCTCTCATTTTAAATGTAAAAACATTTAATCTTGTTAATACTTAGTTCCCATATATTTATTTTGAAAAATGAAACTCAACTCTCCTCATCCTAGTCCTCATTTACTCAAGTCTTAAAACAAATTATAAATATTTGTAAAAGACTTCTCAAAATAGGGTTCGTTCCGGATTATGGACGTGAACGACTCAATTCAAGGTTTTTAATAACCATATATAGAACTCAATACTCGGAACTCAACAATTCTAGAACTCAAGGACTCAATGATACTACTCATGTCAAGAATACTCGACTCATAGGGTTCATGCGGAATTATGGGCATGACCGACACAACTGAAGGACCTCCATGTATAACATATGGTAATCCATAATTATGAAATATTGTTTCAAAAAGGATTAGGAACTCCATACTCAAGAACGTAGAATTCGAAGATACTACTCCTCTCAAGGATACTCAATTTATGGAGTTCATGCAAAATTTATGGGCATGAACGACTCGACTCAAGGATCTCAATAATAATGTAGGCTCACGAATACACTCTCTTCATTATCATAGTCACTTACTCAAGTCTTGAAACAATTGTAAGTATTTGTAGACGACTCCTCAAAAAGACTCGAAGAGACTTTCTTAAACTTTACTTTCAACTCTACCTCGAGTTTGAATTATGAATTCAAGGATCATGATTATAATATATAGGATTTCTCGATGATTATATTTAGTTTGGATAGTAAATATAAAGAACTAATTGATGATATGGTAAGATATAACTCAAACAGAAAGAAGGGTGGAAGAGTAGGGGACCTGGAGACCCTGGCGCACAGAGTGGCGTGGAACGCTAGCCCCTAAAATTTAGAACTCCTTCCCTGGCGCACTGCAGGCTCCCCACACCAGCCCCCTTGATTCATCTGGGGCGTGCCGAGCCATCCTCTCCCCAAATCGTTCCGACGAATTATCTTTTCAATTTTCCAGCCCTACCTCATCTTGATTCGAATGATTTCCTCAAAATCCTCCTAGATTAATACACTAAACATACTTAGATAAAATCCTACCAAAACAATCACTCATTCGCAAGATCCTCACCTCAAGAACTCAACAGGGCTTCATTAACAAAGAATGAAGCTAAAACCACAAGAACTCTTCAAGAACTCAAATCATTCAACTTCAAGGATGAAATTACGGATAAAAATCACATGATTGGCGTGTGGGTGAATGAACCCAACAATATGAGAACTTACATACCTTAAAGAACTAGGTTCTTGCTGAAATCTTGGATGAACGCTTGGAACCTTCAACTTTTTCTCTTCTTGAATCCTCTCTCTAAAGTCCTAAACATTTTGGAGGTGAATGAAACTGATTATAATATGTTTAGAACCTAAATTGGGTGTAATTCATGCTTAGACTAAGTGGAGGTAAGGAAACGACTAAAATACCCCTCCTTAGTTCGGGTGGAAAGGCCCTATCTAGAGAGGTTGCACTCAAACGGTCATATCTCCGTCATCCTAACTTGGATTTCAGAAAACTTCGCGGTGTTAGAAGAGGTCTCAAATATCTTTGATTTGATACCTCATTGGCCACCTAACTCAATATGTTCTAAAATTTATGGTTGTTTGAAGTTGACTGAAAGCTTAAAAGAACTTATGGATGACTTGGATGAATTTCTCTTTAGTTCTTTTTGGAACTGAAGGTGCTACATATAGTGACCTTAACACTTAAAAAAATTTAAATTCCTCAGTAAAATCTTACTTATAACGAAGAATGGTTCGTGTTTTAGCTCAAAAAAAATTTCCGGGGTGTTACAATTAAGTATACTCATATGGATTATATTTTTAAAAAATAATTAAAACATTAAATAAAAATTAAATTTTTCATTATCAGAGGGAAAGGGCATATGTTAGTAATTTGTATAACAGTAGGGGTAAATATGAGCCACTTTCATAAGGAGGGGCATGTCAACTCTACATGACAAAGTTTCGTTTTTTACTTCGTACATTTTTACGCTAAAAATAGATGAAAAAAAGGCAAAACAAAAATTAGATAAGGATAAGTTAATACTTCATGGGGAAGAGATTTATAATTATTTGTATACATAGGGCGTTGTTCAATCTGATTACATTACTTCATAGGCTTAAAATTTGTCTTTCTCTTAATTAGTACATGAGCTTTCGTCGATAAGAAACAAATATATTCCTTAATTTTGTGATTTTGAGAATTATATCCCTCGTAAAAAATATGTGCATGTGTATATATACCCTTATCTTTAATAAATTGTGCATATATACCCTCGGGCCAACTATGTAGATTAAACTTAGGTGAACAATCACAGTTAATAATTACCCTAAATAAATGTATTTTTAATTAGATAAAATTGCAAGTATGAGTTATAATTTCTTATAAGATTTCATTATTGACTGTTTTGGTAAAATATAAAAGTCTAATAATATTTTAAATAAATATAGTTTATTAATTTCGGTTGTCAATGAAAGAGTCATATAATTCATTTTTTTATTAAAAAGTATTATCTTTTTTTGAAAAATAAAAAAATATCTAATTGCATTAATATATTAGCCTTAATGGTGGATAGCCAGATCAAAGGGACATTTCCTTTTAAGTGAAAATCAATGTATTATAAATTCGGTAAAGGGCTTAAAATGCCCCTCAACTATTCGAATTGGTATAAAATTACCCTTCATGCACCTTTCACCCCCCAAATACCCCTCACGTCAACCTTTAGGTTAAAAAATATCCTCGATATTAACCCTTCGGCTCATATTTGCCCTTATTTTTAACAGCTCCTCTAAAGTTAAATAATTAAATACTTATTTTTTATGTTGTCTAATTTGATTGGTCGAAATATAAACCCTTTTCAAATAAATAATAGAAACCACATATAATTCATATTTTTATACAATACACTTGACTATAATATTCATGAAATATTATTTATTTCATGATATCATTCTATATGCCTATGTTAAATCAATGCCCAATTTATTATAGTTGAACTCATAACTTGGGATCCATCTAAAATGCGTGAATGTTCATATAAAATATTTATTTTTTATTAATACAAAATTTTCTATTAATTATTCAATTCTCTTGTTCGTTCCCTCATTTTTTTTTATCTCCTTTTCTTAATTGGGATATTAGAGACACAAACTTGAAATAAACTTACATGTTCATATTCTTTTAATTTATATTATTACCATGATGGGGTTGGGTGGGGAGAGGAGAAAAGATTATTTTTATTCATTTATTTTGAATTTTAGGTACACATAAAAGAAAAAAAGCTATTAAATTATCTTATATTGAACCAATTATTTCTACATTAATGTCCTCGTTATTATCCTCCTTTTTTCTTTATTGTTTTGTAATAAGTTTAACAAATTAAAATTTAACATGATGGACAACATTCAAGAAGAAGAAAAAGTACAAGAGAGAGGAAGTAAAAGGAGGGGCTTATTTTACTATAGAACCCAAAACTAGGTTAATCATATGAGCTCATATATTAAGTAATTTCAAATTATTTAGACGGATAAGGGCCTAAAGTACCCTTAAACTAAGGAATTTGATACTATATTGCCCTCCAATCCACCTTTTAAGTGTGGGCCGTTAGAATTAGACATTATTTATCCAAAAGATTGACGTCAGTATATTAGGGGGCCAAAAGGCAGACGGGGAATAATTTTAGACCAATTCAATTAGTTAAGGGGCACATTTTAGTCCCTTATCTGTTATAAATTAGATAAAATTTCAACTATGAGTTATAATTTCTTACAAGACTTTGTTACTAATTGTTATGGTAAAATATAAAAGTGGAATAAAGTTTTTAATAAATATAATTTTTTTGATTTTGGTTGTCAATTAAAGATTTATTTACATCTTCTCTTTTTATAATTATCTTTTTTCCAAACAATTTTTTTGTTAGATTGCTTCAAGATATCAACCTCAATGGTGGATAGTTAGATAAAAGGGAATGAAAAATAAATTTGACCAACCAATCATATATATATATATATATATATATAAACTAGAAATTTTCCCTTATTTACATTGCCTAGCTTCAGTGTCAAGCTAATTTTCTTCAACAAAAAGTAATTTTCTACGATTTCTTGAGTTCTGAAAAAAAGTAAAAGCTTCTACCGCTTCATACCGTCTTTCCATATTCTAATCTAGTAGTGAAATTTTTATCAATCTCCAATTGGTTTTGATTCCACAATGGTATATCTCTTAAAATTTCCTCACTTGTCTTTTTTGATTTTGTATAACTTTTTACATTCTTTGATTGTTATAAATTTGTTGTCGGATAAGAGTTCCAATAAAATTTTGAAAAGGGAGATCTTATTTTATGTAATGTTTTTTCTTATATATATTTTATTCTCATAAATTATTAAAATATGTGAAGTTAATTATAATTTGATGACTAGATTTTTTCAATTAGCAATATAATATTTGTTTTGTAGTAATTTGTAAGACACGAATAGACATATATAAATTATTGTGCATTACATAACACCACAACCGATTATATCTTAGTGAATTCATATGGATTGTAGATTGAAAACTTTTTCAATTAAGTCAATTGTTGCAAAAATTATAAAAATTATTCTACTAGTAGAAATATTTTAAAATAGAATTAAACCTTCATCTGATTAAGTATACCAATTAGAATATATGTCTCGACCCAAAAATTTAGGTTTTGATGACACTTACTACATCCCACCAGTAGGTAAGCCTAACCCATAGCCCGAAACTAGAAGAATCGGGCTATTGCACGGATGATTTGCAGAAGAAAAAAAATAATGATAAGAAGAAAAAGGAAACGAGAGAATCAAATCAATACAAAAACCAACCCAAGACTTGACATCAACCAATATTGGAGCAACTAGTTACAATAAGAGTACAATGACAATACAATAATATAGAACTGTGTCTGGAACCATAATAAAAACTAGTCCTAGTTCAACACAGAGGGAGAGTGAGGCAATTCTGTATGCCAAGAGCTCACCCAAATCTCTGTATGTAAGAGCTGCTCCGCCTAAGACCAGATCAGCAGCGAGAACTTGCACCACGATCTGCAGGGTGCAGAAGAGTAGTATGAGTACCAACAAGTGGCACTTAGTAAGAAGTGATCATATATCACAGATAACTAAAGGAACAATAGGAATATCAACATAAGAAGCAAACTGAAGTAAAGAACACAGAGTAAATGAAGCAGATGAAGGAAGTAAGGGATGAATGTGGATATGCTAGCCCATTAACCTAAACATGACAAAGCTCTACTAAAGGAGACAACTAACCCAAAGTTATACTAACAGAAACAATCACAAATGTCAAGTAAAATCCAAAAGTCTATCCCAAATCAAACCTGCACAAAAGCATCAAACAAGGGGAACAAGGACAGTATCTACATTCAACCAAAGATCCACTCTTCATACTGCCACACGTATGAAAATAGTTTAACAATAACCTTACCGATCCCCTATATGCCCAGAAGGTACACAATAATAAACTAAACTCGTAAGGGCCTCATATGACAAACAGGCACAAACATGAATAAATTATACTGGTGATAGGCAATGCATAATGAATGAGAGTTATTCAATAAAATTATTAGTATCAATAGTGCCTAGATATATACACCTGCCACTATGTCCCAGATAGTGAGGTATGTAGGACGCATGCGCACCTCCCTATTCCTATTCGGTGGGTCATAACAATAGGGGAATCCATGGGGGACTCATGAATGTCCCCATACTGCCATCCCAGCATGCAAAAAACACGCTCACAATCACAAATAGGATAAAAAGCTCTCACTACTGAAGTATAGGAACTAACCTGGGATCTTTCTTGTCCTCGACCAAGGCCTTGGGCTAAAAATACCTCAACCAACTTAATAGAGATAAAAAGAGAAGGAAATGACTCTAAAAAGCATCGAAAAGGATCACTGCGAGTCAATAAAGTGAAGGAGTATACAAGGAACACCACTTCCACCAAAAGATACCACCGAAAGAGGCATAAGCACAACTAACCGAGAATCCCAAAATTGAACTAGATCACTCCTCTTCAAATCACCTCCAATCACTGCCATGCCGGAAAATTATTGATCATAACACCAACACAAACATTTATACACCACAATCATCATAATTTGAGATGGAACCAAAAATTGAGTATACGAGAATGTAGAACCCACACCGAGAATCCCAAAATTGTCTCCATTAGAAGGTCATCAACTCCATTACGAGCTTGCGCCTTAAAATTTGACACAATTCGATGCCTGGAAAGGGAGAAAACAACACATGCAATTAAACACCATGAAATAATAAGAAATTTGGAGAATAAATTACTTCAAATCAACGATCTTCACGCTACCACAAACATTCCCACACATAGCCAAGAAAATTTTTAAACAAAGGCAACTCGAATCACCAAAAATGTAGCTTCATAGTTCAAGATGTCGATGTTTGAATAAAGAGAAAACAAGGGGATTTTAACCCAGCGATTATCTCAAAAGCCAACATTTGTTTGCAACAACTGACATTGTTTAAGCGGCCAAATGTTTGCAAAATCGGAGCCTTCCTAAAAGGCTACTTTCGTTTAAGCGGCCACTTGGTCGCTTAAGTGGCCATCACAAAAGCCAAAGGTTGGTCACTTAAGCGACACCCGCCCCTTAGGTTCCTTTCGCTTAATCGGCCTATTGTTCGCTTAAGGGGACTTCTCTTAAGCGATCAGGAGTTCTCTTAAGTAGTCCACCAGACACCAGATTTTAAAAAAATGGACTAAAAGTCCAAAACATCAAACAAGCCCTTAAAATTCATACGGTGTCCAAACGACGCAAACTAAAAGTTCAAACCACTTGTAAAAAACATTACGGACTCAACGAAATGAACAAAACAACCATCTGAGGTCATTTCATCAAAATATTGACCAAAGTTAATACTTTTCAAAGAACCACAACCAAAATGCCATATGATAGATACTCAACTCGATAGCCTGAGGAACTAAACCAAAGGCCATTCTAGACCAAACTTGGCATTCCAGATCTAACCGCTGATAGAATATATTTTGAGCACGTTTACCAAGAAATTTAATCAAAGTCAAAATTTAGGAAAAACTCTTAATCTAAAATAGCTAATCGCACCACCTCCAAATGGAAGCCACAAAACCTAAAACAATCATTGCACTGGACTAAAATATCGTTTCGGAGGTGATGGAACTACGAAATTCCAGTCCGACATCAGGATCTTTGGATGCTGACTAAAGTTAACTATTTCAAGCTTAAAGCATCCAAACTCGAAAACTCGTACCAAACCTAACGAAACACCTTGGGAAGCATGCCACTCAATCCAACATCACACAAAAGCTAGAAGGAAGCTACGGGAAGGGGAAAAATGGTAAGAACATGGGAAACCACAAAATGAACCCCCTAAGAGTCATTAAAACAAATACCACTAAAAAAGACTTTCGTCTGCAAAAGTATGACCTAGTGGCTTTGGTGAGCTGAAGGTCCACTCAGTGACTCATCGAGTGGCATTGACAAGTACCAACTTTTCTTTCCTTCAACTTTATCAGCTTTTCCTCTCCTATTTGCCTAGTAGTGTCCTTGCATTTCTTTTTTGCGTTCATTGATGCATATTAACATTTTCACATCCGTTATGAGTATAAATTAGGCAATAAGGACACTAATTTCCCAAGTATTAAACCCTAAACGAGTCGAAATCCTGATAACGCTCAACTACACTTCATCCAATACTAAGTGTAGGCAGTCACAAACAAGTATAAACCTAATGAAGACTTGGGGTTGATCCCACAAGAAGTGATACAGAATGGAATTCAATTACAAAGTAAAAGGCGTGTTCTAGTTGTTTGTGGAAGTAAACACTATGGAAACAAGTTAAAGTAAACTTCAGGGGTTGACAACTAGTTTGAATGGGGGGATTAGAGTGAGAATTAAATACTAAAAAAACAGTGGAGTAATAAAGTAGAGAAGGATTCTCGGGGATGTGATCGATCAAATGCTAATTTCACCATATGGGTCATTATAATTTACTAAAACACGTTGAATCTTAGTGGGTAGGCTAGGCTTAAGATGTAATAGTCATCTCTAGATAAATTACCATGATTAGGCCAGATCTCTGGAACCTTGGCAAGCATAAAAAATATGAATACCCCAAAACCTCAATTAATCTACTCTCTCAAGCTAGATTGGTAGGATAGAATTAAGATTCACTTTTTCAAGCTAAATCAACAATAGCTCAATTACTACAATCATCAATTGATAGTCTTAATTCTGAAATCTCTTTCTCAAGAAAACCTAGAATACTAAGTTAGAACTGCATTTGTCACTACAATTCATGAATTAAAACACAACTATCAATCAAACTCACTTCAAATCAACAATTAAATAAGTAAATACTAACACCCATAAGCTAATTGGACTATTTAATCACATGATCAATCCCCTAATAATGGGGTTTTTAGCCACACTTCATAAAAAGCAAGAAATTATTGCCCACTATATTCTCCATCAACTAGGTAACACAATTCGAGTCTTCACAATGCTTGAAATCAACTTCAAACCAAAACCCAATTCAAAATTCTACTCAAAAACTACTACAATCAGTGTTTGGATTAAAAAAAAACCCGAGTTAGAATGTGTAGGAACTTTTTAGAATTGGAAGCTCCCTTTTTCACCATTTACAAATCACATTTATACTCTTCCAGATTTTCAGCTTCAGGACAGATCGACAGAATAAATCGTATGTCGTTGACCAGGTCGACATTGGGCCGAATGTACCTTCCAATGCCTACTTGGCTAGGCTTTTCTTCACATCCTTGCTGTAACTTTAGGGGATCCAGGTCGAGCTCGCTGACCTGTTCAGTGATGCGTCAAATATTCTCTCACCTCACCTTTTTGGTTTGCATTTTTACGAAGCATTTTGTAATTTTAGGCGAGCTAAGTCTCCATCGTTGATCCAGTCGGGGAAATGCCAATTTGTCCTTCCCATTGCCGAGTTGGCTTTTCCCTGGGATGACATTTTGGAACCTTTGGTGAGCTGAAGATGCACTCGGCGGTTCGTTGAGTGATCTTGATGATCATCAGCCTTGCGTTTCTTCAACTTTTTCAGCTTTTCCGCTCCCTTTTCCGGATAATGTCCTTGCCTTGCTCTCTTGCCTTCATTGCTGCAAATTAGTATTTTAACATCAGTTTAGAGCATAAAGTAGGCATTGAGGACACTAAAACTATGAATATTAAGCCCTAAATTAGTCGAAATCATGGACTTGTCAATGATTAAGGTATCAACCACACCGCATCCAATACTAGGTGTAAGCGATCGTTAAGCAGTATAAACCCAACAAAAGAGTTGGGCTCGATCCCACAGAGAGTAGTTCTATTTTATATTCAATTATGAAGTTATAACAATGACTTTTGAAGCTGAAGGAATATATTTTTTTTGGAAACTATGAACCAAATTGGAGGAGTAATCATAATTTCCAAGTGAGCGGTTCTTAGACTAGAAAACAACTTCAACAATTAACTAGGAACAACCAAATTGGAGAAAGATGCTCACTAACCAAAAATGCTAATCCTTCATGAGTAGGATGGACTTTAGGTGAGGCACTTTTTTCTCGAACATTTACCTTGTTTCCACTGAGTTCTCTTGAACCTCAACGCACTACATAAAAAGACCAGTCCACAATCTCACCACATCCACTCTCTCGAGCTAGATACATAGGATGAATCTATGGCTTCACTTTCTCAAGTTGAAATCGTCATGACCCACTAACTATGAGTGCCGACTTATCACCTTAGATTTACACCTCTTTCTCAAGAAAGCATAAAACCCTGAATTATATAGAAATACACATACAATATAGAGGTTAAACCACAACAATAACTCAGACCCACAACAAATTAACACCAAAATTTATAAGAACTAGCACCCATTAAGTCAAACGTAGCAATTGGTTACATTATCAAACCCCTAAGATCGGGGTTTTAGTAAATCATTGTAAAATAAAGAAATTCAATACCTACTACATTCTCCATGGCTGGGTATTTGAAAATCGAAGTTCTAAGATGAATAATATCGTTTCTATTACAATACCTAATTGAAATTTGTTGCCAAAATTGCTTAAAATCAACAAGAGTAGTGTTTTTGTTCTCTCTATTTCGTTCCTCACAATCACTGAATGCTTTCTCTCTCTTCCAAAACTCAATTTATAATGATCTGAAATGTGGCCTTTTGGGGTCAATCTGTGAGGAAAGTCGGGCTTCGCCGACCAGTCGGCGACTCGCCTATCGTCCTTGTCTATCGCCTTCTTTCTTCACATTATCCTTGTTCAAACACTGTAATATTAGGTGATATAAATCGGGATCGTCGATCATTTTCGCAATGTTCCCTTTAGTCTATCAATCCGCCAATTTGAGTTCACCTTGGTCTCGACCAATACATTCAGTGACATGATCTTTCTTCATCGATGCAGTTGGTGATTCGCTGATAGGGAGTGCAGTTCGCCTAAGTTCTTCTTGTTTCAGGCTCAGTGTTCTGTAACTTTAGGCGGTCCAGGGGTAACTTGGCGATTCGTCGAGTTCTCTTGGCGATCGTCAGACTTGTTTTTCTCCCTCATTTTCAGCTTGTATTGTCCTTTTTGCCCATTAGTGTCCTTGCTTTGTTCCTCAACCCATATACCTGAAAATTACGGATTTAACATCAATTTATAGCACAAATTAAGCATTTGACGACACGAAATCTATATACACAAAGCTTCAAATGAGTCCAAATCTTGGACTCATGAATAACCCCCAACTTAGACTTTTTCTCGTCCTCAAGTAAAACTCAAGTTCAACAGTTCAACAAGGATGCCTCAAACAATGCTGCAAAAGACTCAACATGCATGCACACAAAAAGACTGAACATACTCATGCAATGACCAATTGTGCACTTAGAGATTCAAATTGTGACTCACCATTACCAAAGATGCTCAGGTTCACAATACTTGTTTCAAATGCAAGTTTAAGCTCAGCAAAAGTACACAAATATCCTCACACAATGATGATTCCCTATTCACACAAGGTTCTTCAACAAATTATAGTTCCGGAATAACATACGACTCTAACACTCACAAAGATGAACACATGCTAGACTTCATCCATAGGTTTTTCCTTATTTTCCAATCAACATTCACTTCAGCTAACTCAAGATCAAAATGGTTTTTTCCAGGCTTGAAACAGGGCTGAGTGTAAAGGTATGAGCATTTAGTCCTAATGGCTTCTACCCTCATGAAATGTGGTTTGAACATCACTTTCTTCCTTTTCTTCAACATTTTGATCATGCTCACAATTCACCCCATTATTCAACTTCAAATGGACTACCGGATACCCCATTTCTTTTGCAACTTTAACCACTTTATTTCATACCTTTTTCATTCTTTTTCTTTTGTTTTCTTATTTTCTTTCTTTCTCTTCTTTTTTTTTTACATAGAGGGGTTCCATATTTTTCACGACCATTGCTCAAAGGGGATTCTTTCACACTTCTTGATGTCCCTTCTCTTTTCACCACACCCCCAACTTAGGCTTTTGTTGGCTATTCAAACAAACCACACTTCATGAGCGTTATGGGTGAATGGATAAAAAGGGTCACAATTGGTCAAGTTTCATCCAAGGAAACGATAAGCCTCAGAGGGGTTCAAGCAAGGTTCTCACCGTCTCACAAGGTTGGCCACAAAAAGAGGTATCATGTCAATTTAATTCACTCATTGAATTTGTTGCCTAAGATCATTTCAAGAGGTTGCATCACTTAGTCAATCGAACCAACGGGGAAAATTCAAGGTGTCATCACACAAGGCATTGCTATTAATATCAAATGAGACTCCACACTTTCTAGCTAGTATGCAATGTTTGTCACAAGAGACTTTATTTAATAACCAGCTAGTCACAACGAGATGCACAAAGTCCACACATTGTCTATGCAACTGCATTTAACCTTGTCGTAGTCGCACATTTACTTCATTAAATTAATAGCACTATTTGAGTCATCGGCATTGATCATGACCAATACTCAAATAACTTTTGAGAGAACAAAGGACTTAATAACCAGACTCCTACCACCCCTACCAAAAGCATCCAACATTGTCCCCAATATGAATAGAGAACAAACAATAACAAAAGCAAAGATAAACTACTGGCACTTAAAGAAGTAGAGTAGGGTGAGAAGGAATCTTCACTAGGCGCCCATATGGCAAAAGCTTGTTGGAGTCACCGAACTATTTGGCGATTCGCCAAATGGTCTAGAGCTGGCCGAATTTTCCACTATGCAACCAGTCCATGCTACGGCAGAATGGAGGACAAGTGTAAGTTCGTTGAATACATTAGCGCATCGTCTAATAGAATTGAAACCTCACCGAATAATGCAAAACTCCGGGCTCTCAGGGATAATGAAAAAACGCGGTGAAGTCAGGTCACCCAATCACTTCTGCGACTCATTGAGTGGTGCATGTATCCCGCCTAAAATTCCAGTGTCTCAGGCCACTGTTAATGCCAGGAAGGCGATCAACTTCATGCTCACCAATATTACTCGGCGATCCACCGATGGAATCTTAGCCTTGCAAAAATCGCCTACACCTTCACATTCAACACACATTATTCAAAACACTAACACTTGGATTGCCTCCCAAGAAAAATCTTATTTAACGTCGTGGCATGACGTGGAAAATCTCTCAAGCATCTTCCAGATACATAACTTAAATCATAGATTTTTCATGGAATTCTCAAAAATATAACTTCAAGTGTTGCCCATTTACTTTGAAGGCAGGGCCTTCATTACCTTCGACTTTAATGGCTCCATTTATGAACTCAGAATTCCCTCCTAAGGATTTTAGAATCATGCCACTTCTTCATCTTTTCCTTGTAGAGTGCTGAACTTTCATAGGCCCTAAACCTGAATTCATCCAAATCATTCAACTGATCTACTCTTCCTTTTGAAGTTTTTTCCCAGTCAAGATTCAAAGCCTTTAATGCCCATAATGCTTTGTGTTCTAGTTCAACCGTTAAATGGCAGAATTTCCCAAAGACTAGTTGATATAGAGACATACCGATTGGTGTCTTATAGGCGGTGCGATATGCCTACATAGTATAATCTAACTTTCGAGACCAACTAGTCCTATTGGCATTTACGGTCTTAGCCAAGATACTCTTGATCTCCCAATTCGAAACATCCACTTGGCCACTCATTTGAGGATGATATAGCGTTTCTACATTATGTCTCACCCCTTATTTTCTCAATGCGGATGCAAAAATGGGATCCACCATCACTAATTATAGCCCGAGGAGTGCCGAACCTAGCAAAAAAGTATCATTTTAGGAACTGAACAACAATTCTCCCTTCATTGTTTGTTAGTGCCTTAACTTCTATCCATTTAGAAACATAATCTACTTCCACCAATATATACTTATTACCAAACGAACTTACAATGGACCCATGAAATCTATTCCCCAAACATCAAATTACTCAACCTCTAGAATAGGCTTGAGGGGCAGCTCATGTCTTCTGGACACTCCACGTTATTTTTGACATTGAGTGAAATTCTTAACAAACTCATGAACATCTTTGTAAAGGGATGGCCACTAGTAATCACTTTGAAGAAGTTTAGCAGTTGTATGTACCCCACCATGATGACCACCAACCGGTGAAGCATGATAAGCACGGTGAATTTTGCTGAATTCCTCCTCTAGCATACATCTCCTAATAATATGGTCTGCACACTCTCTGAATAAGTAAGGTTCATCCCAAAATTACTTCTTGACATCGAACAAAAACCTCTTTTGCTGATAGAAGTCCAGTTCCTTCGGTATCAATCCACACACTACAGAGTTAGAAAAATCAGCATACCAAGGAGTTTGTTATAGAGTTACCATGAATACCTGTTCATCGGGAAAGGCATCATTTATGTCTACCTCTAACTCATCATTCTCTTTGCCTTCTAACCTTGATAGGTGGTCAGCCACGTGATTTTCACAGCCTCTTCTATCTTTGACTTCAAAGTCAAATTCTTGCAACAGAAGCAGCCACCTTATTAATCTTGGCTTGGCATCTTTCTTTGCCATCAAATACCGCATAGCAACGTGATCTGTATGAATAACAACTTTGGTACCTTGCAAGTATGCTAGAAATTTCTCAAATGCATATACCACCGCAAGTAATTCTTGCTCTGTAATTGTATTGTTACACTAAGCAACATTCATAGTTTTCCTTACGTAGTAAAAGGGATGTAATAGCTTATTGGATTTTCCCCCCAACACAACACCTAGGGTCATACCTCTTGCATCACACACCACTTCGAAGGGTGATGACCAATTAGGACTAATGATAACCGGAGTGGAAATCAATTTCACTTACAAAAATTTAAAGGCTATCATGCAAGCATCATCAAAATTGAATTTTACTTCCTTCTCTAATAATTTGCACAAAGGTTGTGTAATTTTTGAAAAGTCTTTGATGAACCTCCGGTAAAAACCAGCATGCCCCAAGAAACTTAAAATGCCTTTTACCTAGATCGGTGGTGGTAACTTCTCTATGACTTCAATTTTACTTTATCAACTTCCAGCCTTTTCTGTGATACTTTGTGACGAAGAACTCTGCCTACCCTAACCATGAATTGGCATTTCTACCAATTTAGGAGCAAATTTATCTCCACACATCTCTGAGGGACCTGCCCCAAGTGTGCCAAGCATTCTTCGAAAGTATCACCCTTAACTGAGAAGTTATCCATGAAAACTTTCATTAAATCTTCTACCATATAAGTGAAAATACATAGCATGCAACGTTGAAATGTTGCTGAGCATTACACAGCGCGAACAACATTCTTTTGAAAGCGAAAGTCCCATATGGACAGGTTAAAGTGGTTTCCTCTTGGGCTTCCGGAGCAATAGAGATTTGATTATATTCGGAGTACCCATCCAAGAAGAAATACCATCCTCTTTCTAAAAGTCGATCAAACATCTAATCCTATTTTTTGGTCCACCAGTTCAATTTCTGATAATCCATGCATACTCACTATCCGGTTACCGGTCTCATAGAAACAAGCTCCCTCTTTTCATTTGGGACCACCATGATGCCTCCTTTTTTGGTACACATTAGACTGGACTCACCCACTTACTATCCGCAATAGGGTAAATCACCTATGCATCCAACCACTTTATTAACTCCTTTTTAACCACCTCTTACATTGGAGGGTTCAATCTCCTTTGTTGATAAACACTCGGCTTACACTCACTATCAAGCTGAATTTTGTGAGTGCAAATGTCGGATGGAATGCCCACAATGTCAGCAATAGTCCATCCAATGGCTTTGATGTATCTTCTCAACATTTCAAGGAGCTATTTCACTTGCCATTCAAGCAAGTCGCCTACAAAAATTATTACAAGTAAGGTGTTATTTTCCCCCAAGAATGCATATCAAAGATGGGAGGGCAACACTTTTAACTCAATCTTTGGGTGTTCCTCCGTTGATGGCTTTGCCAAAGGATTTTCCCGATTCTTTAGATAAATATCTAGATTTAATGGAGTCTTTGAATATTCCTCCAAACCCGAAAGGGCAACTAATACCTCATCATAACATTGGACTTCAGACTCATCATAGTTTGCAAGTACCGCTTCAAATGGCTCACTCATGCACATCAAATGGTTAACACTAGCCACAATTTCATCAATAGTCGAAACCACAAGAATATCGCTTGGGTTCTTCATAGACTTACACACATTAAAGGTTACTTAATCTTCATTCACCCGGGATTTCAACTCTCCACTTTCAACATCTACTAACGCTCTCCCGGTTGCCAAGAAATATCTTCCCAAAATAATTGGAATTTCCACATCAATCTGGCAACCTAGGATGACAAAATTAGCCAGAAAAATGAAATGGTCAACCTTTACCAAGGTATAATAGAGTATTCCCACGGGGTGCTTGATAGATTGGTCTGCCATCAAAACCCTCATTGTTGTGGACTTTGGTTTACCCAACCCAAGTTGCTTATTGATCTCATAAGGCATTAGGTTTATACTAGCTTCTAAATCACATAAGGCCTTGGCGAATTGGAGCATACCCATTTTGCAAGGAACGGTGAATGCTCCGGGATCTTTCTTTTTTATCATCTCATTAGTCATAATTGCACTACAACTATGAGAGACTTCAATTGTTTCAAAGTCCAAGCTTCTTTTCTTTGTGACTAACTCCTTCATAAACTTGGCATAACTCGACATGTCCAACAATGCCTCCACTAGAGGGTGATTAATCGATATTGTCTTGAACACCGATAACAACTTCTTGAACTTTTCATCCTTTTTTTTCTTCTTGAGACGTTGGGGATACGGAGGAGTTATTTTGGGAAGAAGTTGAACCACTTTTGACATTGGAGTGCTTTTTGTTGTATCTATTTGTAACTCTTTGGCAACGCTTTGTTGGATGGGTATCTCTTCTTTCTTAATACCTTTGGCTTCTTCATGTGCTTGTGCTTCATCATTACGCTTCATATAACCTACCTCTACCTTCCCACTATGCGTAACCACATCCAGACCTCTATCACCATCCTCCCCCAAAGTTGTGATGTGTATGGTTTCGCCGTTGCCTATCATTTTTGGTTCCAATTGTGCTGAAAGTAGACTCAACTGACCTCAAGTAGCTTGATTGCATAAGCGTGAGGGATAACTCTATTGTTTAATAACGAGAAATCAGATTTCATTCCTTTTAGCAAATCATCCGAACTCTTTACTTTGTCAAGGATACCATACAACAAGTTGTCCACTCGGAGACTAATTGCACTCCCCTTTGACTTTGGGCTCTCACTCGATTGAGTGTAGTCTTCTTCATGATCATTCCCTCTTCTCCGAGGATCACTTTGATCAGCCCATTCTTGATAGTATCTTCTTTTCTCTTCTTCTTTGTGAGAGTTCCAATCTTGATTCCCACTCTGCTATAAATAGCGTGAGTGGAAACCCTCCTCATATATATTAGAGTTCCAACCTTGATTCTTTCTCGACTTTGAATAGCTCGAGGAAGAACCCTCCTCAACTCTAAATACTCCCCTTATTCCTTTGGGTTTCATCACATTCTATAACACTTGTGTTTGTAGTATCTCCATTTGGGACAACATCTTTTTGATGTTCTCATCCCTTTCTCTTTCCTTATAAAGTTGCTCTTGAGTCATTCAAAAGAAAAAAGGTGAAACTTGATCTTCTTGAGTGTACCAAGCTTGATTTATTTTCGTTATATCATCAAGAAGAAATGAAGCCACCTCAAACTATTGCAACATTATTCCACCTCGAACCAATTGATCAGCCACGCCTTTATTTACTGAATAAAGACTCCCATAAAAGTACTGGAGCAGCACATTGTTTGGCAGTCCGTGAGTCGGGCATTGAAGTAGGAGTTTCTTGAATGTTATCTCTATGTTTCATCATCCTCGATGGGTGAAATAACCTCGCATTGAATGTCGTAGTAAGCTCATCCCACGATGTGATAGAATTCTTTGGTAACTCAGCCAACCATTTGCTAGCGTCCCCCGTCAGAGATAGTGGAAATAACCTCAGCCAGATTGATTCTTGTGAGACATTTTTGAATGAAAATGGGCTGCAAACATCTTTAAAATTATGCACATGCTCATGTGGGTCTTCATTAATCAACCCTACGTAGAGTTTCTTCATTTGAAGGAGATGGGGAGTTGTGCTCGTAACATTAAATTTAGAATCCTTTTCGACTGATGGTAGGCAGATTGCACCAACTCCACCAAATTTGATTGAGTTGTGCACACTATTAATATCATCTTAGTGACCCGCTTGCCTACCGTTCATCTCTATCTCATCCATATTTTCTTCTGCTCAGCACAACCAACACAAACACTATACAAACTAAATCAATTCAACTAAAGCCGACAAATTCACAAATTAAACTTCGACAAAGGAATTCTAAACAACGCTACTCCCCAGTAGCAACGCCATTTTGATTAACGTATCAACCACTCCTCAGCCGATACTAGGTGTAAACGATTGTTAAGCAGTATAAACCCAACAAAAGAGTTGGAGTCGATCCCACAGAAAGTAGTTCTATTTTGAATTCAAATATGAAGTTATCACGGTGACTTTTGCAGCAGCAGCAGTAAAAGTTTTCGGAAACTATGGACCAAATTGGAGGAGTAATCACAATTCCCAAGTGAGCGGTTTTTAGACTAGAAAAAAACTTCAACAATTAACTAGGAACGACCAAATAGGAGAAAGATGCTTGGGGGATAGACTAACCAACTGCTAAGTTCAACTCAACGGGTGCGAATCACAAACAAAAAATGCTAATCCTTCATGGGTAGGATGGACTTTAGGTGAGGCACTTTTCTCTCGAACAATTACCTCATTTCCAATGAGTTCTCTCGAACCTCAACTCACTCCATTAAAAGACTAGTCCACAACCTCACCATATTCACTCTCTCTAGCTAGATACATAGGATGAATCTTGGGCTTCACTTTCATAAGCTGAGACCGTCATGACCCACTAACTATGAGTGCCAAGTTATCACCTTAGTTTTACACTTATTTCTCAAGAGAGAATAAAACCTTAAATTATATTGAAATAAACATACAATATAGAGGTTAAACCGCAACAATAATTCGAATCCACTTCAAGTTAACACCAAAATTGATAATAGCTAGCACTAATTAAGTCAAACGCAACAATTGGTTACATTATCAAACACCCAAGATCGGGGTTTTAGCCAATCATTGTAAAAGAAAGAAATTCAATACCTACTACATGCTCCATGGCTCGGTATTTGAAAGAAGAAGTTCTATGATGAATAACATCTTTTCTATTACAATACCTTGCCAAAATTGCTTAAAATCAACAAGAGTAGTGTTTTTGTTCTCTCTATTTCGTTCCTCGCAATAACTGGATGCTTTCTCTCTCTTCAAAAAATTAATTTATACTGATCTAAGGTATGGCTTTTTGAGGGTCAATTGCCAAGGAAAGTCGGGCTTTGCCGACAAGTTGGTGACTCGCTGATCGTCCGTGTCTATCGTTTTCTTTCTTCACATTTACCTTATTCAAACACTGTAATTTAAGGCGATCTAGATCGTTCGGCGACCTAATGTTCCTTCGCTGATGCAGTCGGTGATTCGCCAATAGGGAATGAACTTTGCCTATGTTTTTCCTGTTTCAGGCTTAGTGTTCTGTAAATTTAGGCGGTCCACGGGTAACTTGGCGATTCACTGAGTTCTCTTGGCGATCGTCAAGCTTGTTTTCCTCCATTTTTTTCAGCGTGTGTTGTCCTTTTTGCCCATTAGTGTCCTTCCTTTGTTCCTCAACAAATATTCCTTAAAATTACGGATTTAACATGAATTTATGGCACAAATTAAGCATTTAAGGACACTAAATCTATATACACAAAGCTCCAAATGAGTCCAAATCTCGGACTCATCAGTCAACACCCCAACTTAAACTTTTCCTTGTCCTCAAGTAAAACACAAAATCAATCAGCTCAACCAAGATGTCTACAAATAGAGCAAATCAAGACTCAAATGAATGTAAATGAGGTTTACTCTATCCATGGAATGTTCAATTGTGCACTACAAGTTTCAAACTGTGACTAGCCATGATCAAATAGAGTTCATGTTCACAATGCTATCTTCAAATGAAAATTTAAGCTCAACAGGAGTATTTGAATGAACTCACATAAAGTATGATTCCATGCTCACTCAAAGCTCATCAAAATTTCAGAATTTCAGAATCAAAAAAAACTCTCACTCTCTCAAAGATAAGCACATGCATGGTTTTTTTTTTCCGTAGGCTTGCCCATATTTTCTAATCAACATATCATAAGCTAAATCAAGATCACAAAGGACTTTCAACGCTTGTAATGGGGTTGAGGGTAAAGTTAAGATCATTTTTGCTTAGTGACTTCTACCTTCCTAAAGCATGGCCTGTATTTCACTTTCTCCTTCTCTTAGACTCTTTTTGATTTTCACAATCCACCCTATGTTCTTTTAAGCATGACTCATTGGATACCCCATTTTTTTGTCTATTGTACAAACATTATTTCAACAATTCTTTTCTCTTTCGATATTTTTCTTCATTCACTTTGCTTTTTTTTTTTTAACATGGATGGGTTCTATCTTTTTCAACATGATCCTTTAAGGTCGAACATCTCAAACTTCTTGACCTTCCTTCTTTTTCACTGCACCCCCAACTTTGGCCTAAGTTGGCTATTCAAAAATAACCAATGCTCCATGAATATTTTAGGTGGGAAAGAATGAGGTAAAATGTATTCAAGTTTCATCCAAAGAGAAGGATAGGCTCAAATGGTGCCACACAAGGTTCACACTCTCACAAGGTTGTTACGAAGAGGTATCATGGCTATTTTGGTTCACTCTCTATAAATTGTGCCTACTATCATCTCTATCATTCGCCTACATTAGTAGATTGAAAAAAGGGGGCAAGTTCTAGGTATTATCAAGCACACATTTTAAGGTAACCCCACCACACACGACATTCAACACGATCATCAAACATGACTCTACAATTTTAGCTAGTGTGCAACGATTATCACAAGATTCATTTCAATAACCGGCTAGTCACAATGAGTTGCTAAGAGTTCATATAGGACTTATACCACTCAAATTTACCTCATTGGAATCACACACACATATTGTTCAATTAAGAGCACTATTCAAGTCATTAGTATTGACCCCAACAAACACTCAAATTTGAAAGACAACAACCACATTTACAAACAACAAGAGGTGAATTTTTTTTATTTGGGTCAACATCAGCACATTCACATTAAAACAATGGATCAAACCCAATAGTCAACAAAAAAATCAAACATTATCCATAAAAAGAGCCCAAAAGAGGTTGGTATGCATATACCGTACACCGCCAAACTAAACTAGCAATTGTCTTCAAATGCACAATATAATAATAAGTTTGGAAGAGTATGGCAAGAGAAACTCATTACTGCCTGTCTCATCGGTTTAGAACTACCTGAGCCTGCCGAACTATTTAGTGATCTACCGATAGGAAGCCAACTCGCCGTAATATCAAGAATGATGCCCCTCTAGTCCGGATCAAAGGGTGGACGAAAATGGGCTCGCCAAACCATTCGGCGAACCACCGAATAGTCTGTTAACTCACCAAAATTTCTATAACATTGGCTTCTTCGGCTGGACCAAAAAGGTAGACTAAAATGGGTTCACCGAACCAATCGGCGAACCACCGAAAGAGTCCTATTCATCGCCAACTCACTAATTACTGCACATTCAACAAACGTTATTAAAAACAACTAAAACATGGGCCTCCTCCCAAAAAGTGTATTATTTAACATCGAGGCACGACGTGGAAATGCTCTCACACATCTTCCAAATACACAACTTCAATGATTGATATTTCCTAAGACTCTCCAAAATAGAGTTTCAGATGCTTTCCATTTACTTTGAAAGTTGGACCTTCTTTACCATCAACTTCAATTTCCTCATTTGTTAACACCCGAGTGACTTTGAATGGGCCAGACCACATCGATTTGAGTTAAACCCGAGAAAAGACTTGAACGAGAATTATAAAGGAAAATAAAATCACCTACTCGAAACTCTTGTTGAACGATTTTAGTGTCATTCTACTTCTTCATTTTCTCCTTATAAAGGGTTGAACTTTCGTATGCCCTCAACCGCAACTTTTACAATACATGGAGTTGACTAACTATCCCTTTTGAAGCATCCCTCCAATTCAGATAAAACGCCTTCAATGCCAATAGTGCTCTATGCTCAAGCTCGATTGGTAGGTGGCATGACTTTCCAAATACGAGTTGGTATAGAGACATTCCGATTGGTATCTTAAAAGCAGTACAATTTTCCTAAAGAGCACTATCAAAATTCCAAGACCAGTCAGTCCGATTTGCATTAACTATTTTTCCCATGATACCTTTTATTTCTCAATTTGACACTTCAACTTGGTCACTTGTCTGCGGATGATAGGGCATTGCAACTTTATGCTTGACTTCATATTTGCCCAATAGTGTAGTAAACAACCATTTTAAAAAATGAGACCCTACATCACTGATAATAACACGTGGGGTATTGAACCTTGTGAAGATGTATTGCTTCAAGAACTTCACCACACTCCTTCCTTCATTGTTAGGCAAAGCTACAGCCTCTACCGACTTGGAGACGTAATCGACCGCTACCAATATATACATGTTTCCAAAAGAGCTCACAAACTGTCCCATGAAGTTGATTCCCCACACATCAAATAGTTCGACCTCAAGGATGGGGTTAAGAAGCAACTCATTCTTTTTTGATACTCCTCCTTGTTTTTAGCATTGTATGCATTGTTTAACTAAACCGTGAGCATCTTGGAATAATGATGGCCAACAGTAGCCACTTTACCACACTTTGGCGGCTATGCGCACCCCACAATGATGACCATCCACAGGTGAAGAGTGGCAAGCATTGAGAATTACATTCACTTCTTCTTCCGAAATGCATCTTCAAATTATAAGATATGTGCATTCTCTAAATAGATATGGTCTGTCCCAGAAGTACCTTTTTATATCAAACAAGAACCTCATTTGTTTGTAGAAGTTCAGACCGTTGGGTATTATTCTACACACTACATAGTTAGTGTAGTCAGCATACCAAGGTGAGTTGCCTTGGGTAACCCTTATCACTGTTTCACTAAGAAATTCACTAGAACGTCCCTCTCATTGGATTCAACAAGGTTCGTTTCTAACTGGGAAAAATGATCTGCCACTTGGTTCTCGCCCCCTTTCAATCCTTTACCTCAAAATTCAAATTCTTGTCACAACAACACCTATCGAATCAGTGTTTGTTTAGCATCTTTTTTAGCCATAAAATATCTAATGGCCGCATGATCTGTGTGCACCAACACTTTAGGTCCCAACAATTATACTCTGAATTTTTCAAATGCATACACCACTGCTAGTAGTTCTTGCTCCGTGACCGTATAATTCTTTTTAGCCAGATTATGTGTCTTACCTGCATAATAAACCAGATGGAATAACTTCTCTTTTCTTTGACCAAGAACAGACCCCAAAGAAACACTACTAGCATAACACATGAGTTCAAATGGGATACTCCAATCGGGGGCAATAATGATCGGGGCTAATACTAATTTTTTTTAAAGCATAAGACCTCTTTGAGGCAAGCGTTATCAAAATTGAAGATATATTCCTTCACAAGAAATTTACAAAGAGGGTGACTAATTTTGAAAAAATCTTTGATAAACAACAGGTAGAAACCCGCATGGCCTAGAAAGGTCCAGACACCTTTTACTGAAATAGGAGGTGGGAACATGGCAATGACTTTGACTTTGACTTTATCCATTTGCATTCCTTCTCCTGAAATTTTATGCCCCAAAAAAATTCCCTTCTTTACCATAAAATGACACTTCTCCCAATTTAGAACTACGTTGGTTTCCACGCACCTTTGTAGTACCTGCTTAAGGTGTTCAAGACAAGCTTCAAATGAATCACCAATGACTAAAAAATCATCAATGAATACCTCCATTGAATCTTCTATCATATCTGCGAAAATAGATAGCGTTAGAATGTTGTTGAAGCATTGCACAACCCAAAAGGCATCCTTTTCAAAGAAAAAATCCCATAGGGACATGTTCAAGTGGTTTTCTGTTAATCTTTGGTGCAATGGAAATCTAGTTGTATCCGAAATTGCCATCCAAAAAGTAGTACAATCCACACCCCCAAGCCTATTAAGCATTTGGTCCATAAATGGCATTGTAATATGATCTTTCTCGGTGCTTGAATTTAAATTTTGGTTGTCGATGCATACTCTCTAACCCTTGACTAGCCTCATAGGTATGAGTTCCCCTTTCTCATTCGGAACCACTGTGATGCCTCATTTCTTTAGTTCATATTGTACGGGGCTTACCCATTTTCTATTTGCAATAGGGTATACCACACCTTCATCTAGCCACTTGATGATTTCTTTCTTTACAACTTCTTGCATAGGTGGGTTTAGTCTTCTTTGGTGCTCAACACTTGGTTAGCATTTACTATCCAATTGGATTTTATGAGTGCAAATCCCGTGGGGAATACAAAAAATATCAGCAACTGTCCATCCTATGCCCTTAATTTATTGCTTGACCACCTCAACAAGCAATTTCACTTGCCACTCAAGCAATTCTGCTACAATGATGACGGGCAAAGTGTTGTTTGCTCCCAGAATTGCATACTGATGATGAGATGGAAGCACTTTCAACTCAAGCTTTGGAGTTTCTTCCGTGGATTGTTTTGCTTGAAGACATTCTCAATTTTTCAAACCAATATCGAACATCAATAGATTTTTAGAATGAACACCTAATCGCGATAGAGCAGCTACAACCTCATCATACCCTTGAATTTCTTCCTCATCATAATTTGTAAGGACAGAAGCAAGGGGTTCACCCATACACATCATTTCACTCACATCAGCTATTGCTTCATCAATCACATCAATTTTTGAGACAACATGAATGTCACTAGGTTGCTTCATCGATTTTCATATATTGAACGTAACCTCCTCATCATTTACTCGAAACTTTAACTCACCAATTTCAACATCCACAAGAGCTTTTCCGGTTGCCAAAATTGTCTACCTAAAATAATAAGTACTTCGATATCAATCTCACAATCCATGATAAGAAAATAGGCCAAAAATATGAACCTATTAACTTTTCTCAAAATATCATAAAGTATGCCAACGGGATACTTAATGGATCAATCAACCACGAGTAGTCCCTTTGTTGTAGACTTAGGTACACCCAATCCAAGTTGTTTGTAAATTGTGTATGACATCAAGTTAATATTCGCTCCCAACTCACATAATGCTTTGGCGAATTGGAACATCCCAATAGTGCATTGAATAGTAAACACCCCCGGATCAGCTTTCTTGATAACCATATTGCTTGTCATGATGGCACTAAAACTATAAGACACTTCAACCATTTCAAAATCCATACCCCTCTTCTTGGTGACCGATTCTTTTATGAATTTTGCATATCTGGGCATCTCCAACAATGCTTCCACTAAAGCAAGATTTATTGACAATGTCTTGAACACAGACATAAATATCTCGACCTTTGCATTTTCATCCCACCTTTTATGACTTTGTGGAATTGGTTAGTTGATTTTGGGCAGCGGTTTTATTGACTTTGAAGAAGAAGCAACCCCTTCCTTTGGTAGTTTCAGTTCCTCGATGGTGGTTTGCTTTGGAATTTCTTCAAACTCTTTGGACATGTCATTCCCCGGCAGCGATGCCATTTTTTATTACACTCACCTACACTCCATCAAATTCTAAGTGTTGGTGGTCGCAATGAAGTATAAACCCAACAAAGAATTTGGGTTGATCCCATAAGGAATGATACGAAATGGAATTCAATTACGAAGTAAAAGGTGTGTTCTTATTGTTTGTATAAGTAAACATTATCGAAACAAGTAAAAGTAAATTTAAGTGGTTGAAACTACTGTGAAATAAGGGGCTTAAAGTGACAACTAATAACGACGAAAATATGGGAGTAATCAAGTAGAAAAGGATTCTCGGGGATGTGATCGATTAAATGCTAATTTTGCCATATCAGTGACAATAATATAATAAAACACATTGAAACTTAACAGGTAGGCTAGGCTTAAGATTTAATAGCCATCTATTGAGCAGCTACCACGATTTAGGCGAGTTCTCTCAAACCTCGACAAGATTAACAATATGAACAACCCAAAACCTCAGTTAATCTACTCTCTCAAACTAGATTGGTCGGATTGAATTCAAATTCACTTTCTCAAGCTGAATCAACAATAACTCAATCGCTACATTCATCAATTGATAGTTTTAATTCTAAAACCTCTTTCTCAAGCAAGCCTAGAATACTAAGCTAGAATTGCATTTGCCCCTACAATTCATGAATTAAAACACAACTATCAATCAAACCTACTTCAAATCAACAATTAAATCAAGAAACACTAACACCCATTATCTAATTAGACTATTTAATCACATGATCACACCTCAAGAATTGAGATTTAGACACACATCATAAAAAGCAAGAAATTATTACCCATTATATTCTCCATCAGCTGGGTAACACAATTTGAGCCTTCACATTGCTTGAAATCAACTTCAAATTAAAACCCAATTCAAAATTCTACTAAAAACCTACTAAAATCAGTGTTAGGATAAAAAAAATTTAGAGTTAGAATGTGTAGGAACTTTTTGGAACTGGAAGCTCGCATTTTCATCTTAAAAAAATCGCATTTATACTCATCTAGATTTTTAGCTTTAAGACATATCGGCGGAGTAAGTCATGTGTCGCCAACCAGGTTGGCAAGGCACCGAATATGACTTCAATCGCCTACCTGGCTAGGTTTTTAAGACCATCCTTGTAACTTTTGGCGATCCATGTCGGGGTCGCCGACCTATTCGACAATGCGCCTAATATTCCTTCACCTCACCTTTTTTGTTTGCATATTTGCAACTCATTCTGTAATTTTGGCCGAGCTATTCTCTTTCGCCGATCGAGTTCGGTGAAATACCAATTTGTTCTTCCTATCACCGCATTGGATTTTCCCTAGGCTGACACTCTGGAACATTTGGCGAGCTGAAGAGACACTCAGCGGTTCGCTGAGTGATCTTGGCGACCATCAAGCCTTGCGTTTCTCCAACTTTTTCAGTTTTTCCGCTCTCTCTTTTACGGTAATGTCCTTGCCTTGCGCTCTTGCCTTCATTGCTGCAAATTAGCATTTTAACATCAGTTTAGAGCATAATGTAGGCATTGAAGCTCTAAAACTATGAATATTAAGCCCTAAATAAGTTGAAATCCCCAACTCGTCAAATACTTGATTCATCAAACACCCCCAACTTAAACTTTTGCTTGTCCTCAAGTAAAACACAAGATCAATCTGGTGAACAGGGATGTCTACAAAGAGTGTTACTTGAAACTCAACATAAATGCACACGAGGTTCAATCTTCAAAAGAATGACTTGCATTTTACTTCTTCTCATTTTCTTTCATTGTTATCATTTTCAAAATCCACCCTAAGTATTTCCAAACAGAAAACATATTGTTAGAAGCATTAGGTACCCCTTTTATTTCAACCAATGCACAAATTACAAACTTCTTTCTCAATCTTTTACTTTTCCTTTTCTGTTGTTTCTCTTTCTTTTTATTTTTATGGAGGGGTTCCATCTTTTCGTCACAAATCTTCAAGGGTGAAGTGCACAAACTTCTTGATCAATTTCTCTCCTCGTTTTTCACCACCCCCAAATTAGGCCAAAACCCTAAGTTGGCTATTCAAACAGACCAAGTCTTTATAAAGCGGAGGAAAGAGTATAAATGTGTTCATATTTTATCTAAAGAAAAGATTAGGCTAAAATGGTGCCAAGTTAGATTCACACTCTCACAAGGTGGTTACAAAGAGGTATATTAGCAATTTGGTTCACTCTCACAAGTTTGTGCCTAAGATCATGTCTTTCAGTTATCAACGCTAATCTATTGGACCAATGAGTAAGTTCTTGGTATCACCAAGTACATGTTTCAAGAAAATCTCACCACACAAGGCATTCAACACAATCATCGATCATGACTCTACAAGTTAAACTTGCGTGCAACAATCATCACAAGACTCATTTCGACAATCGACTACTCACAACAAGATGCTTAAGGTCTACGCATGACTTATCCAACTCAAATTTACCTCATTGGACTTGCACAAACATATCGTTCAATGAAGAGCATTATTTAAGTCATCGTTATTGATCACAACTGATACTCCAATATGCAAGAAAACAACCACAACATTCACAAATTCATAAATCAGGAGATTGATAAAAAATAAACAATCACAATTAACCATAAAAATAAGAAGATTTGGACACATAAAACAAAAAATCATCCCAAAGCATCCAAAACAAAATAGATACAACCCAAGAGGATAGGTATGAAGATACCCACACCCAACCAAAAAATATGAAATAGTGTCCTCAATGTGAAAAGAAATAAATGTCTCAAGCATAAAACAAAAAGAGAGTAAAGATCCCCTATATCAGGCTAATCTTGAGGTGAATCTTGCACATCTAGGGATCTCTCAGTCTGGGCATCAGTGCTCGACTCATCTATACCAGTAGACTGTGCTCCATTGGAACCTATCATCGAGGTTTCCTGAAGTGAAGCCTCCATCACCGTCTCCACCATCGCACCCTCCAAATACTCAAGATCATCATACAATGCAGCCTCACGGGTCCTAAGCTCCTCATCATCCGTCTCGGGAGTGTTCGACTTATCACCATCATCAGCTAAAACATTATTTCCAGTCGTAGTGGCCGAAGGGATCTCAGAAATAGCTGGAACCTCTGAATGAGGACCCTCAGGAACGTTTATAGTATCCCAGAGAATCAAAATTTAAGTGGCTTCTAGCTCATCCACATCTCGTCTAAACCCTGCTACATCAGCCTTCAAGGCTGTCAGGTCCTCACACTACTGACCTCCCTTCTCATATGCCTCGACTCGCATGGTGAGTGCATCCAATGCCACATGGTGAGCTGTAATCATCTCTCTCTACTCTCGCAGCTCATCCCTAATAGGGGAAAAGGCATCAACAATTGCTCGCTCAATTAGCACAGAACAGCTACATCAACTCGAGAAGCACACACATCGGCTGAATGGTTTAGGTGGTATATTATATATATCATGGTTTGTGTCAAAAGGGGGTGGGAGGAAGCAACAACAGAAGTAGTAGGACCAGATGTAGTAGGAGCAGATGAGCTAGGTGTACCTGAAGGATCATCTTCCTGAGTGGAAGGAGTAGTATCTACCTAGAATATATCTATATCAACAGTCAGGTATGTGTCCACCGTTGTTTTCCTACTCCGCTTATCCTCATCTCTAGTTTACTCTGCCTCGATCCTTCGAAAATTAGTAGAGGAAGTGGGCGTCACTTTAACATCCTTCTTTGCCACAAAGTGCACTCTAGTTCACTGGCACAACTCCCTGATCAGTATCGAGAATGAAAGCAAGGTTTGATATTTCTTGGCCCTCATGGCCATCTCCTCCTCAATAATCAGCCTGAGAATCAGTCTATCCCAGTCAATAATGGATCCTAACAGAGTTACCTTTGGGTGCCGGAGGATGGACTCATTATGTAACGGCATCAGTGTGCTGCTAATGAACCTGAACCAATACCTCACCACTACATTCAGGTCCTTCTTCTTAACCATGACCCAAGGCTCAATCCAAGGAGGTGTAATGTCAAAATTCAACGGAGCTAACAAATCCTATCCACCAAGGAATGGATGACATCGACTGTGTAACCTAACACCACATTTATGTTTGAACTTCTGCACTTAACCTTTTTACCTTGCACCACCACATCATCAGTAGGTTAAAAGAAATTGATCTTCTTGTTGCCTCTCATGATTAACTTCCTGTACTCCTCATAAAAATCCTGGACCTAAGAGGGTATATATAGGTGTCGTGGTTGTGTGAATCTCTCATATTTTTGTAACCAAATTATTGCTAACTCAGGCGGATACTTGTCCACTACCCCATCAGTGGAAAACCTCTTTTCTTCAGAAATAGTTCTCAACCCAGCCGCCTTTAACCTGTTCATCGAGCACAGTGGTGGTGCCTGGGCTAGGGCACTTATGGTGCCTGCTCACCTGCCTGTGCTGGAGGTGCAGAAGGAGTCAGGAGTAGTGGGAGTCTTACCGAATCATGTAGCACTATTAAACGCATTTTACCCCATCTCCGCTGAAGGGTTTGATCATCCTCGGGTTCTGACTCAAACACTTTAGGTATAGACCCAAACTCTTCATCTTTGTCTGACTCAGATGTAGTGAGGTAGGTGTCATAGACACCCATGCTGTCTGAGATAGAATAACTTGAACTCGGCTCTACAGGTCTCATTCTTTAATCTGTCCCGTTCACCCCTTTTGGAGGATGTTTTGGTCGCGTTGATCGTGGAGGAGCAGACTCCTTAGAAATGACTACTCCTTGTGCTCTCTTTCTAGGTGGTTGGTTCCTTCCAGGCACCTTGGGCATAGTCATATCTTCGATACAACATAAATTGAACAAATGTTGTTGCAACGGGTTAGTGAAATACAAAATTAAAAGAATTGCAGGAAACCTCACCGATCGACTTGGCGAGTCATCGATCTCATTCAACAAACCCTAGAGGGCTCACTGAAAGTCACAGAACCAAAGTGCAAAGAAGTCAGCACAGGTCGGTGTAGTTCGAGGTAAATCGACTGTCACGGTCCGGGGTTACCCCCTAGGAGCAACATGGCGTACTTGACCTCGAAGGGGTCTTATACAATCCCTTAGCATAATCATAACATATAGATATTGAATAATGCGAAAAAATTTAAAACATTTACAACAGAAGTCAACTTCTTCTTCATAGACGAAAATAAGAATCTAGACTTGTCACGCCCCGAGCTACCCTCGAGACGCGGACACGGGACCTAGGACCACAAGTGATCCCAAGCTAACCCTACTGGCATGATCATGAGCATACTAAAGATAATAAACTGTTGTGGAAGCTAATTCATAAATAAATCTGAAAAGATGGGGAATACCCATATACTATAATTGAATATATCAAATCTGAGAGTTTAATACAAAAGAAATAACAAACTTAAAATACAAAGATGAATCTAATTATGTCTGAAATAAGCCTCTAAACTGACTAGAAATGTTGGGACATGCCCTAACTAGGTCTAGCAAAAGTGAAACTAAAGACCAAAAGCGATAAAGATAAACATGTCACTAGTCCTCGAAGAATGAGGACTCACCCCTGATGATGCTGAACTGGAGATCGAGAATCGATCTAAGCGTGATTTGGATGCTGAGAACCTGAACCTACATCACGATAAGATGTAGCGCACGTATGCATCAGTACTTGAAAGGCACTGAGCATGTAGGATAGAGTAAAGCTGAAATAACATATAACTGAACAAAGCAATAAAGCAATGAAATAATTTGGACATGATATAGATACTGAATATACTGAATACTAAGCTAACTGATGCAATGACCAAATTTATAACATGCTGAGACTGAATACTGAATGTACTGAAATATGGTCAATGCAAAAGAGTCTGACTGAATTGTGGGAGCTACTAATAACCGACGTAAAACCACATGAGCTAAATGTGGAGTCTGATGTATACGCCCCATCGAGAGAACCCAATATACACTGCCAGAGGTATAGAGGCATGCTGGCGTGATCACTAAACTGATGTTGCCCACAGAGGGGACTTACACCTACGTGGCTCGTAGTTTTGGGACTATATGGGTACGCTGAACCCTAGTCCAACTCGGTATTATGCTACTCCCAATGAATTAAGTGTTTAACTGGTTATGACTGAATTTCTGTAAATACTGGATAGCTCGAAACTGAACATGCAAACCGAGAATGCAATAATTAATCTGATAATGATGCATTCATAAACTGAGGCATGTAAAACTGAATACATAAATATCTGACCTAGCATGTGTAATTCAAGAACTAAAGAAATACATAGCTAGGGTTCTGAAATTCATGCGATAAACTGAGAAATAACATGATAATTTGATTTGGAATATTTAAATAACTAATTCATGATGATCTGTTGAGATTCTAGAAATTGTAGGTCTGTTCATAATAATGGAATAAAAAATCTGACTGAATTCTAGGGACCTAATGGGCGAAAGAAACCCACTAGTGAAATCCCACATACCTGGTGACGAATTCCATGGAGATATCTTTCGATTTCGGGGCTGGAATTGAAGGATACTTGTTGCGTTCTTGCACTAGGCTTCTTGACCTTTTTCTCCTATCTTGATTCTAATTTTCTAAGTTTTGATTAATGATTTTGACTAAGGTAAGTTCTAGTTATGTTTCTAGGCTTTAACTGACTAAAACCTCATGATTTAGGGTTTAAACGACGTATCTTAAGGGTTAAACGAAATAGGAAAAGACTAAAAGACCCCTGAATTAACTGTTGTCGGAGTGACCTACGGGCCGTAGGTCAATCTATGGTCCGTAGAATGTGTCCGTAAGTCAAGCCTGCTCGACAGGCCTTCACTAAAACGAGCATAACTTTTTACTCGGAAGTCGGAATTTAGCAAACGCGGTGGCGTTGGAAAGATAATTCAATTATCTATCATATCATATATCATGGGACACACAATGCTTTTTGTGCTAAGAGTTATGACCATCTGAAGTTGATCCATCAACAATTTCAGCTAACTGGCTGTTAATCCTCATCTACGGTCAGACCTACGGACGGTGGATCGATTGACGGTCCGTGCTGGTCAACCGTCAATCAGGACTGAAGCTAGGCTTTTGGGGCATTGATCCATGGACACGAACTATGGTGTGTGACCTGATTTACAGACCGTAAGTCCGGCTGTGGGTCAACACTTAGCCAAATTTTCTGACTGAGTTTTGGGGAAGTTTTCTGTCACGAACCACAGACCTGCAGGACGGACCGTGAGTCCATCTACGGTCCGTGGATAGTGTCCGTGAGTGCCACCTGTAACACCAGAAATCTGAAATCTCTATTTTCGGATACGGGGTGTTACATTGTCTCCCCCTTAGGACCATTCGTCCTCGAATGAAGACTAATCTAGCTGAAATAGAGGGAGAGGACTGCAATCCCTACCACTAAACACTGAGAACTAAATTTCTGACTGAACTGAGTTCCAATGACATGCAAATACGCTGAAAATTCAAGTACAAACTGAAGGAACATGATTCTAAGACTGAATTTTCGCATGAATGACCGAAAAACTGATGAGGAACTATTACCTCAAGCTGGAATGGAATCGGAAGGAAATAGGTGAGGATACTTGGACTTCATAGCTGCTTCTGCTTCCCAAGTAGCTCCCTCTACGGACTGACTCCTCTACAAAACCTTGACTAAAGCGACTTCTTTGTTTCTCAACCTTCTAACCTGACGATCAAGAATCTCAATTGTTACATCCTCATTAGAAAGGATATCTTTCACGGCCACACTCTCTAATGGCACTATGGATGTTGGATCACCCACACAATTCTTCAAAAGAGAAATGTGAAAGACTGGATGCACTGCTGCTAAGTCTGCTGGCAACTCTAACTCATAAGCCACTTTACCAATCCTTTTCAAGATCCGGTAAGGGCCTACATATCTAGGACTGAGCTTCCCTTTCTTGCCAAATCTCATCACCCCTTTCATTGGTTCAGGAAAACCCAATCATCAACTTGGAACTGTAGTTCCCTTTTTCTCACATCTGCATAAGACTTCTGGCGACTCTAAGTAGTCTTAAGTCTATCTCTAATGAGTTGCACTTTCTCCATAGCATCAAGGACCGAATATGGTCCTATCAAGCCTGCCTCACCTACTTCAAACCAACCAACTGGAGATCTACATCTATGCCCATACAATGCCTCATAAGGGGCCATCTGAATGCTGAAATGGTAACTATTGTTGTAGGCGAACTCAATCAGAGGAAGGTGATCATCCCAACTACCCTTGAAGTCGATCACACAAGCTCTCAACATGTCCTCTAAGGTCTGAATGGTACGCTCTGCCTGACCATCCGTCTGTGGATGAAATGTTG